>OU343225.1:229707832-229853237 GCA_910596185.1 Chrysanthemum makinoi | reverse complement strand
AAATCACCGGGCAACCAAGTAAGAAATTGCAGGGACAATATAGTGTATAGGTTAGGACTTAGAGAGATCGTCTCGGACAATGGAAAGTAGTTCGCAGCAATCCATTCAGTTGATTGGTGTGAGCTTAACATTAAAACCGCTTTCGCTTCATTAAGCATCCAAAATCAAATGGCTTGGTTGAAAGGGAAGCTTGGGAGAAGGCATAAAGGCAAGGCTCGACCAAGGAAGCAGGGCTGGTTGGAAGAAGTGTCGCATGTGCCGGGGGCACAAAATAATGATTAAGACAAGCAACGACGATACTCCATTTTCTCTAACTTGTGGGACAGAGGCCGTGATCCCAGAGATTGGTATGCTTTAGATGCCACAATAGACCAAGTGTCCAATGATGAAGCCGTGCACCTAAATTTAGACACGGAAAAGCGAAGGAGGTGGCCGCAATCGAAGAGGCAAGAAGTAAGGCAAAAATGGAAAAGTACTATAACACCAAAGTCGTAGTACAGTGTTCAAACCAGAGATTTTGTTTAACGCAGCAATGAAGCCAATCGAGTAGGGATACGGCAAGTTAGGTCCAATGAGAAGGACCTTATGAAGTTGTGGAGGCACTAGGGGAAGGGGCCTACAAGCTCAGAAGCTCAGAGGTTCTTCCCTGGACATGGAATGTCCGAAACTTAAAAAAATGCTATGTGTAGCCAATATTAGTGAAAGTAGCCCCATCTTTTGTGGCTGACCACGGGTCATACCCAGGCAGCAGGGGTATTATTTAGATTCCTGTTTCTTAAGGTTTTTTATTATGTATTTTATTTTATTTATTAATTATATGTGGAGCTTGGCCCGCCCCACAAAATTTCCCAAAATTTTAAGTCTTTTTATATTGGTCTTACTTGTAACTATGCCGCGGGTTCAACACTGCGACAAATGCGCAAGAGGCATTGCAATCCCGACATAAGGATGAGGAACCTCATAATTGACTCAGGCATATAAGTGGTATTGCAAGACCATTGACCAAACTATATTACATCCAATGACAAAGTACGACACATAATGATAATACACCAAGCCCATATATTACGACCTCGATAAACAAATATCTTAAAAAATGCAAGACACATATTGCAAAGAAGTCCATCATATTCAACT
Source organism: Chrysanthemum makinoi (assembly GCA_910596185.1). NCBI lineage: Eukaryota > Viridiplantae > Streptophyta > Magnoliopsida > Asterales > Asteraceae > Chrysanthemum > Chrysanthemum makinoi. Next base: position 229,852,100 of record OU343225.1, on the reverse strand, counting down.
ATTCATTACAAAATACCTCGGAGGCATACCCTGAAAAGTCTGAAACAACTAAGCAACCTCAAACACCGCGGGCTCGACTGGTACAAGCAAATGAAGTTTTAAAGTAGCTTCACAAGGATAAGACGGATGGCATAGTTGAAATACCATCCGAAGATGACCACATAAACACCAAGTTAGATAAGCTAGACCGCATGCGAGGGATTCTCAACATTATCATGAACTCTGTTGTCAAACATGTCATCATGTTGGCTTTCCTCTTCACCGGTAGGACCTGTGGTTAGAGCAGAGGGGTTAGCTTCCCTTGAAACTTTAACCATGGACGGATCCCCAGAAGCTTGAATTTGATGGACCACAGTTGACATAGTTAGATCCGCACCGCCAAAATCAAACATGCTTCTATAAGCCTTCTCCCGAGCTTCTTTATAGGCAAAGAACGTCCGTGGACGGGATGTAATAGCCTTCAAAGGGAGTTAGGTAGCAACGCTCCTAGTGGTGGGGCATCGATAAACAAACTCCCCGGATCCGGTTGGACGCTCTTTTGAAGCACAAGTTTAGCCATAAGGAATTCTAACGGAGCATCCTTGCAAGCCTCTAGAGAATCAAGCAACGGAAAAGGAACATCCCCTAGACGGGCCACATATTCATTGAACCGCTTCTTTGTGTTGGGGTCATAAGCAGCGACAGCTTCAATTTTTGTCTCTTTAGCCCCATGTTCAACACGAGCCTCCAACCCCTGCCTAAGACCCTCAGCAATGGCTTTGGATATACAATCCCCAAGGATCGGGTCTTCACTTCCGAACTATTTAAACATCACCGCCTTTCGAAGCCATGCTCAATAACTAACCTTTTGCCTTCCACGGCCATGAAACAGCCCGGAAAGAGCTCCTCAACAAACTCATGGTTCAAAGTAGCCAACCGCTCATCCAACTTGGCTATCCGCTCATCATAGCTTCTCCGCACAAGCTCCTCACACTCCTTCATTTTATCCTCAAGCACGACTTGGCCCTTAACCTACGCCTTTAACTCCTCACACACAACCATTAGCCTGACACTTAACCCTTCAACTCATGATTCTGAACAACAAGATCAACCAACTTCTTGTTTTTAGGCTCAATAGCCTCAAGTTCTACACGCTGCAAGTGAGCCCTTGCAACTCTAAAGACCCACTCTTGAAACCTCAACACGCCATGAGTTGTTTTGTCTCTGAGATTCAAGAACCAAACCAAAAATAATCCTTTCAAAGACAAAATCCACGTCCCCTTCTCAAGCTTCTTGAAAGTTTAGAAGTCCGATGCAGCTCGACTTCAATCTCAAGCAGACCTCGAGCTCATGCAGACTTGTTGAGAAGACATAACGTTATATCGGATCAATCTGGCTCTTGATGAGACATGTTCTAGAGAACGAACATATAATGGGAGTAGAAGATTATCTATGGTAAGCGACATACCCAGGGTCATTCATGCCAAACTCATTAGTGAGAAGCCACCTTGGAACATAAGCGTTTTTACCTCGCGGTATCTACAGCTCGACTAATAGAAGTCCTCAGCCGCCGCCTGGATGCCGAATCTGGCTGGAGGAGAAGTCTGTGATATTCCCAAAGTCAGTATCCTCAAATGATTGATGGGAAGACTCCGGAATGTTAGCCTCAGTGGTATTCGGGTGAGAGCTTGTAAAAGTCTTGCTCACGGTATCATGATCCCCAAGAGGTGGAAGAGTAGAGTCCGAAGATAGTATGGTGGTGGGACCCCGCTGCCGCTCTAGAATCACTCATCTTGTAACTCGAAGGGTAGGGTAGGAGTCTCTGAAGAAACAAAGGACAACTATTACACTTGGTACCCAAAGAACATATGGATAAGAGGCGAAACGATGTAATAATGTTTACCTGTGGTCGTCTCCACATCTTGCTAAGAGAAAGAAGTAATCCACTTCCTCTTGGAGGGCTTCGTCGGCGGTGGAGCCCTCTTCTTCTCGATAGCCTTGTTAGCCTTGACTCTCCGGCTCCATCAAAATAGTCCGGGGAACCATGGAAATAGTATTTTCCATGGGTTCCACAACCCTATCCTAGCCTCATCCTCAACGACCGCCACCCCCATTTAGGGTCCTTTCTTCGGATACCACATCAAAGGGATCCGGTTAATTGTTGAAAGAGAACAAGTCCATCTCTGCGAAACAAGAAGTCAAAATAGTACCGAAACTTTCCTAACCGTTTGGCATTTTTGGTGAAAAGTCGAATCCCTAAATCATTTTCTTTTCCCAATTGATTGATCTTCAATCTTCCCCATCACAAGTAGGAATTAATCTTGGATTATATCTTGTGTATGATCTAGTTTTATCCTTTTCTTGTGTAAGTCTGATTTGAAATCGATCTTGATCTTTTTTAGGTTTTTCTTCCTAATCGCTTTTAGGGTTTTATTAGTCGGTTTTATTTGATTTCATTATTACTATCATAACTGATTTGGGACTTCATTATCTAATCATGGTTTAATCTCTACGCATTTATGGCTTAAAAAACCCTAGTTGCTAAACTAGGGTTTTAATCATTTTAAAGAATTGACGTACTTCTGGTTTCTTTTTAATTCGATACTTGTTCTTGGTTTTAAGGTTAGTGATGACGAATTTGGGAGAGAAGAATAACAGCATGCCACACCATGTGGCTATAGGTAACGTTGCTAATGTTGATGTTGAAGCATTAAATGCTCATATGCAGCATTTAAAGGGTCTCAACGCTGGGCATTCTTATGGGTCTCCTCCTAGGAAAGCTATGAGCCGCTTTGAGACTCTAGTGTGGATTCCGTGGTAGTAACACTAATGAGACACCTTTGGTTGAAAATTCTTTCCTCGACATCAATCTTGAGTTTGTGAAGCCATTTTCATATTGTCGATGAGCTATGTGTCAATCCAAGGAAAATGAAGTTAATACTAACGCCGGGTCGTAGTTAACGTTTTGGTCCTATTAACGATTATGGTGGGAATAGTGGGGAGTTTAACTCGTTGGCCGCTAATGCGGGTTTGTTGGATTCGACTTCTATCTCTTGGATGAACCCTAGTAGTAGTCTTAACAAATTGGTTGTAGAAGAAGCTATGTGGTCTCTTGGTGGTGTTCGAAACAAATGTTACTTGGTCATGATAATATGGCTACCGTGGCATTAACTTTACTCCTTACGAGATTCCCTCTGACCGAGGTTACTAGAATAGATAATAATGTTGGGAGTATGTTTATTTCTAATTCCTCTGCTAGAACATGTAAGGTTACTAACATTGGGAATATGTCTACTTCTAACTCTACTATTAATACAAGTATACCTAGTCTTGTTAATAATACCACAAGTACTACATCTAATGATGTGGCTACTCATATTAATGGTGTTGATCCGTCGTATGGAGGCTTGTAAGAGCTTTGAGGAAGCTATGCGTGGTGTTGAATGTAAGAATGCGGAGAATGATTCCAATTCTACTTCCCATTCTCATGTTGCTTTTTCAAATGATGCTACTTCTATTAAGAACACTTCTAGTGTTTTAAAACAGCCTACACCTAGTGTGGTAGGCCTTCTTATGGTGCTACTTCTAATGATCCTATGAAACATAAGTCTAATTTTCGTAGGCTGGAGTGTAGCATGAAATCTAATGGGGTGGATCTCTCCGTTCCTATAAAAGTCTTTGAGGAGGTTAACTCTAAATTTGAGAATACCGTTTATAGTTATTTTCTTGGTAAACGTATTGCTTTTCCGGTCGTTGATTATTACATTCGTAATATGTGGGCCAAGTATGGTATCCAAAAGGTTATGACCGAATGCTAAGGGTTTTTTCTTTAAGTTTTCCACTCGTAAAGTTGTGATGATGTTCTAGAAAATGGACCGTAGATGATTAGGAATGTGCCAATTATTCTTAAAACTTGGTCGTTGAATAGTAATTTGCTTAAAGAGGATTTGACTAACATTTCGGTGTGGGTTAAATTTCATGATGTTTCTATGTTCTTCTCGACGATGGTCCTCCTTGCTACTAGGGATGGCAAAAAATCCTACCAATGGGGACCCGATCCCCAAACCGATTTTGACTAGGGAATCCCCGAGTTAACCGGGATGGCGGGATGGGAATCCCCAAAATATGAAACCGGGAAGGGCGGGATGATAACAAATCCCCAAACCCTAACCCGACTCCGATCTTTCTAGTGTATAAGTATTTAGAATTTATATGTTATATCAATACTCGATTAACTTGTATATGCATATGTATATATATGTTTATGAGTATCAACATATATATTTATATGCATATGTGATATTTATAGAATCCAACTATGTGTGATGTACGACACGCTTTGAAATACTTTATGAGTTAAAATTCTTTATATTTTCGATGAGTTGGTGGAAAATTTATGTTAGTTCATAATGATTGAAAATCCCCATCCCCATTGAGGCGTGGATGGGGACGTAAAGAAATTCCTTGATAGGGATGGGGACGGAGATGGGGATGGAGAGTGAAAACGGGGATGGGGATGGTAAATACAATCCCCCATTCTCTGCCCGCCATCCCTACTTGCTACATCGAATTAATCGCCAAAATGTTAGATTCTTACACTAGTCAAATGTGCTTGGATTTTAGGGGCCGCAATAGTTTTGCTAGGTGCTTGATTTAAGTTCGGGCGGATAAGGTTCTTCGAGAGATTCTCATTGTTAAAATACCCTTACTTGATGGACCGGGTTCTACTATTGAAAAGATTCTGTTGAACACGAATGGAAACCGCCAAGGTGTGATACATGTAAGCTGTTTGGTCATACTATGGGTGATTGCCCTAAATCTGTCCCACCTCCTACTCACCTACACGAGTGTTAATGATGGTTTCAAACGTCAATAACAATAATAGTGGTAAGAATGGCGGTCAAAATGTTCTTGATAAGGGGGATTTACTAAGCCTGTTTTGGGTAAGAATTTTCGTTATCAACCTAAAGCACCTCATCCTGAACCCAAAAAGGTGGATGTCACTAAGAAGAAGGCCGTGGATGTGGCTAGTATGAGTGGATCGAAGGTTGTTATATCGAACCTGTTTGATGTCCTTAATATGGTCGATATCGATGATTGTGGTGTTTCTACTAAGGAAGTGACTAAAGATGTGGATAATGGTAATACAATGGAAGCTAAGGAGGATGGGTCTCAAAAGACCGGAAAGTATCGCATCTAACCGCTGGTGAGTGTTGTGAAAGAAAAGGTACAGGTTTCACCTAGTAATCCTAGTTTATCTCCTTATCCATCTACTTCTTCTACTAAGAGGGTTAACCCATTCTCTAAGGTGGGAGAGATTGTTGATTCTGATAGTGATGAGGATGAGGTTTTTAACACTTTTGATGTGTCGGTGAACTTATTTGGTGGTCGTCACGAGCTTAACGATGACTATGATTACTATGTGGACCAGATCGACGATCTCCCAGGGAATTTGGATGCTTTTTATGACATGTATGATATCAAGCTCCAAGGTCTTGGTAGGAAGTAGTTTTGTTTTTGTAGAAGTTTTATGTTATCCTTTGAGTAGTGGTTTCTTTTCTTATTTGGAGAATAGGAAGTATCTTGTTATGTATACCTTTCGCCTATGAATAGGGGCTGAGATATGGGATTCACTCATATCCTTTGTACTTAAATGTTTTTTGGAGTAATATATTTACCTTTTGACCTTTTACCCAAAAAAAACAAAGCCAAAATGTTAGAAACAAGTAATACGAAGACAAAAGAGCGAGGACAGTAAGTATTCTTAAGTAACCCACCCTCATCTTCCGAAGCCATGAAAGTCGAGCGACGGTATTTTCATCCCGCAGACGCCGCACTCAATGACACATAAAAACGCTCCAAATATTTTTGAAAGAGCACGCTTGTCTGAAGGGACAACACATAAAGATCTACATATGTGTCAGATGGAAGAGGGTCGTGATCCACTGAGGCTTTCTCATACAAGGGATGGGTAGAGGAAAAATAGTGGACTTGATCTGTAAGAAGCACTCTTTCCAATTTTAACAGAATCTAAAGGGCGGTATGACAAACCGCACGACGGGATTTGGGCCATTTCCTCTTCTCCAAAGTCAACCACCCATTGCCGAAGGAATAATAGAACTTCCTAAACACTAAAATGGGAGTACCGCCGTGAACTCCTAAGAAAGAATCTCGGTGATTAACCCTAGCCGCAACCAGAACATACAATTGCAACAAATGTATTTGAAAATACTCTAACACACTCAACAAAAACCTAGACAACGAAACACTAAAATTGGGAAACTCATAAAAACGGTGGCCCTCTTCTCGGGTATGCAATACATATAGGGTTGTATTTTTATATTTAGTAGTGGCGGCTACCTTTTCCTTTCTTATGAATACCGTATTAAATCTCCATGGGTTTGCCGAAACCCTAACTATTTGTAAACTTTTTTGATTTCCTTTGTTATAAGGTAATCGTTTTTATTAGGGATTTGTTTATGATGTTATCCTACGATCGTATGTGGTCTTCTTCATGGTACGATCTGCCGGTGGCTAGTGAAATCAAGGAACCCATGATTTAGGGTTTTCCCTTTCTTTTATATATTTTGATTTTGCCGGTGGTTTTATGAGGCGAGATCAAGCCAAACTTGGTTCAGATAGGGTTGATGCATAGTTGTTTATATTCATTCTGGCTCGCTTCTCATGTTTTTCATTGTTGGGCTACCTTTACGAGGCGAGTGGTGGTGGTTCTCATCTTGCGTCTTATCGACTTGCTATGATCCTTAATTTCCTAAGTTCTAGGGGTTCATTTTCTTGATGACAATGTATGAGGATCACAGTTTGTTGGAGCAGGGTATTAATCGATTTTCATGCATATTGATATGATTATAATGTAGTGTGAGGTAGTTGCGAGTGTGCATTTGTGCTCGTAGGTTTGGCTGTTGTTTTCGAGGGTTTGGAGAGATTGGTTGTGCTTGTGGTTGACGTGAGTTGGGTGTTGGTATCATGTGGATGTCACGTGGTTGTGATTACCATGGCACTTTGTTTATTTGCAACAATCACGACGAATTTCCATGCAAGACACGTTTGTCTTTTTAGATAACGTTTTTATTTAAATGTGATTGATGTGATTTGATGTTATATGACCTAAATCTTTATGTTGGGCATGTTTATGATGGTCCAAACATATTATGCGTTTTAGGGTGCATGGTTTTGAATCATGCATGCATGTTTGGTTACAGAAGTGGTTCTTGCTTGGTAGTAGTGGGTTTGTCACACAATGGATGTTAGGGTTCAAAAAGCCCTCTCCTAGGGTCTATTGCAGTTGATCTTAATGCCTTTTGGTTAAACTATTCGTTGATCCTTCGTGATCGGTAGTAATTCGGTTTGCAAAAACGCTATCATTCAATGATGGCAGATTTTAAGCAAGTGGAGTTACTTCTACATTTTTGGTTGGTGATTGGCTGGTTTTACATGTGCTTTCTAGTAGGTTGCCATCGTTATTGTAATTTCGTGTTTGTGTAAACCGCTAGTTTTGTCCAAGTTCTGACCTTGGCGTGCTAAGGTTCGATGCTTGAGACGTTGTAAGTTGATGGAGTCATTTAGTGTAGGATGGGGTTATTTAGATTCTTCTATTTTAACTCCACCATACTCATGAGGCTTCTTCATGGAAGATGATTTGGACTACTATGATGATCTTAAAGGCTTAAGTATTTTTCCTCAAGTAGTGCAACATTCTTATTTGTAGTCATTATAGTTTATTAGTTCATTTTGGTAGTTATAAGAATGGTGTGTCATTCTTATATAGTATAGATTGTAAGTTGCACATCTTGTGCATGTCAGCATTCTAATCGGGTTGAGATGGGGATTCATCCCCATCCTTTGTACTTTAACATTTTTTGTGTAATGCATTTTACTGGGTCAAAAATCCTTTTACCCAAAATCCAGATGCTAAAAGGTTTATTTGGTGTTAATGCGGGTATCTTGGGCTGAAGTCGATTTGGATGTTTGGATGTTAGGGTTTTGATGACTCTATCAGTTGTTTTCGTTGGTTCCGCTTCGCCGCGCTTCTACCTATGTGGTAATTTGAAGTTAGGTGTGTAAACCCTATTGGTCGTCTATGGCGTTCATAATTGCTTTGGGTTACTCGCGATCCTATGGATTTCTTGAGGGTGATGATGACACATAGAATTTGACAATAGTGATTATATGTTTGCTGGTATGGGCCTGGTATCGTTGGATATCGGGTATTCATTTGGAGTGGTGATTTATATATGAGATGTTTGAAGGGAACATGGTCTTTGTTCCTTAGTTTTCTGATTTTGATACAACTTCAAAGATATATGATCGCCTTTGGAGTTTAAGATGCGGACTACACTTGGGTTTGATTTCTTTAATCTTCACTTGTGCAAGTTTGCTTATTTGCATTTTATGTGTGGTATTGCATGAAGTGCTATGCAATTTTCATTGTATTCATGGATTGGTGTACTAATTGGAAGGTGTGGAAGCCTGTTGTTGGAGGTTTCTTCATGGTGCAAGTTCTGGATCGTTATGATGAATAAATAGAATCAAGTTTTACTTGAATTATGCATGTATTGTATTTATTTATTATAGGATGTAAGTTTAATATGTAAGTTATAAGAATGGCCTGTCATTCTTATATAGTGGTTATGTAAGTGTCCTAAGGAATTGAGATGATGGAAGTCACACTCATCCTTTGTACTTCAATTTTTTTTGGTGTAATGAATTTTACCATGGTGAAAAATCCCTTTTACCAAAAAAAAGATGAGATCTTTTGTCCCTAAAGGCTAACTTTATGAGGGTAAATGTCCCTTACATGATGAGATCCGTTGTCCCTATAGGCTCACTTTATGAGAGCAATTGTCCCTTACATATTGAGAGTTGTTGTCACTAAAGGCTCACTTGATGTGAGAAATTCTCTGTTACTTGATGAGAGCCTTTGTCCATAAATGCTTGCTTATTTGATGAGAGCAATTTCCCATTACATGATGAGAGGCATTGTCCCTAAATGCTTGCACACTTGATAAATCAATTGTCACTTACATAATGAGATCCGTTGTCGTTAAAAGTTAACTTTATGACGGCAACTGTCCGTTACATGATGAAAGCCGTTGTCCTTAAGGCTTACTTGATTAGAGCAATTTTCCGTTACTTGATGTGAACCGTTATCCCTAAATGCTTGCTCATTTGTTGAGAGTAATTGCCCTTTACATGATGAGAGCTGTTGTCCCTAAATGTGTGCACATTTGATAAGAGCAATTGTGACTTACATTATGAGAACCGTTGTCCCTAAAGGCTCACTTTTTTAGGGCAATTGTCCCTTACATGATGAGAGCCGTTGTCCCAAAAGGCTCACTTGATGTGAGCTATTCTGCTACTTGATGAGAGTCTTTGTCCCTAAATGCCTTCTCATTTGATGAGAGCAATTGCCCTTTACAAGATGAGATCTGTTGTCCCTGAATGCTTTCACACTTGATAAAAGCAATTGTCTCTTACATGATGAGATCCGTTATCCCTAAAGGCTAACTTTATGAGGGCAATTGTCCCTTACATGATGAAAGCCATTGTCCCTAAAGGCTCACTTGATGAGAGCAGTTGTCCGTTACTTGATGAGAACCGTCATCCCTAAACGCTTGCTCACTTGATGAGAGCAATTTCCCTTTACATGATGAGAGTCGTTGTCCCTAAATGCTTGCATATTTGATAAGAGCAATTGTCACTTACATGATGGGAACCGTTGTCCCTAAAAGCTCAGTTTTTTAGAGCAATTGTCCCTTACATGATGAGAGCCGTTGTCCCAAATGGCTCAGTTGATGTGAGCAATTCTCCGTTACTTGATGAGAAGTTGTCCCTAAATGCTTACTCATTTTATGTGAGCATGTAACACCCCTAAAATTTTGTATATTGGAAGACTTAATCAAGCTTTCAGAGTACTACTGGATTGGTACACAACACAAGTATAGGAAAATAAGATAGCATAAAACATTTCACAAACTAATCCCATATTTAGTTATCTGGTTACATTTATTCAAATATTAAAAGTAAGTCCCAAAAGAAATCATAAGGTAGGTCCACAATTATTATCAAAGTTCTAGAATGATCCTCCAACCATGCCCCTTCCAAGCCAAGAAAAAGCAATCCAAGCATCATCTTAGTTACCTCGAGAAAACATGCTAAAAAGGTCACCACGCGAGTTCATAGGTTTAATCATAAATTCAGTAGTGGACATGATAGAGTTTATTTTCTATGTGAGACTAAGGCAGATATACAATAAACATTCAAAACACATTCCAACAATATTCCTTCCAATTACGTAAACAAGATCTCAATAGGGCTCCAAGCGACTCTAGCCAAGTACCACAACCATAGCAAAGCATAATTCAATGATACTGGTCTATGTCCAAGTAGATATCTATTCTTAGCTAGGTATCCTAGTTATAGCAAAGGATTGCTACCCTAGCCTAAGTCAACATCTACCACATATCTATCCTCTGCTAGTCAACACATAAGCAAATCAAAAAGTAAAAGCAGGTCCAAGAAAATAGAAGCATGATTTCTCACCCCAATTTAGATAAAACACAGTTAAAAAGTGGGACAATTAAACTCACCTCGATCAAGCAAAGCACAAATAACCAATAGCAGAAAGCAGATAAGCGGCTAACACAACTCGGCAACTAATGACTCGCGGACAACCTATTAATATAAATCCATCTTTAATACATTTTCCAATTTCAGTATTCTCTATTCTCGAATATATTCCATTTCTATTTCCAAAAATATCTCATTGTCAATTTAGTTATAAGCGTTTGGTATCATCGTGTGAGGTGTCGACTCGATAAGACTCCAATGAATGCACCATATTACAAGCAATGTACAACGCAACAATACAATGCAACCTCAATGTGATAAGCTTTAAAGTTTAATAAGTTTAAAAATAAATCGTTAGAACTTATCGACCAACTCGATAAACACAACCATTTATTTATTTTCCTAATTATTCCAAAAACTTGTCAAACCATATTAATGTCAAGTCATCCGAAACCCATGCATATTCCAAAATGACATTAATTACTCATTAATGACATATTTAGGTGAACGTGCCCTCGAAACATTTAATAACTCGTTATTATAAAACCTTTCCATTTTTAAGTCGTTAGTTCCCTTTTTAAATATCGAATAACAAGTTGTATCTTGTTATTAAATACTTATTACAAGAACTTATTAATAGTTTTATTTTCTAGTTTTTATATATACATGTTTATATATCGCGTCAAGTTTTTAATTTATGTTTCGAGTTATTATCCGTCTCGAGTTCACAAGTCCAGTCATGACTCTCGCTTTAATATGTCATATTGTCCAATAACAAATATAAGTCCATGTTACGGCGTTGTCGGGTCAACCGAGACTAAAAAGTCACGGTAACACCAACGTTGCACAAAGCTCACATATATAATATTTCAAGTCTAAATAAATATTCTCACTCGTTACCAGCCCTAAACCTACGGCTCATAAACGTATCCACATTTTCAATCAATCTCCAATTTAACTCACCATCAACTCCGTCACCATTCAACATCATACTCCAACCAAAACCAATGCTGAGACCCTAATGGTCTCGGCTTAGCCACAAGAACCTACACAAACCAAATGGAACCTAACCCTTGTCTCCTTTCGGCTTCAACCATAACTACTACACCGACCTCTTGGTCCCTAACACTACAACAACAACAACAACAACAACAACAACAATAAAAATCAATCCTGCGACAACCAAAACCTGGACCCCTTGGGTCCTTGGGGCTCTCGGTTCCAACCCAACACAACCCAACCGGACTCTAAGGTCGCGGTAGGTTTCCAACACCTTCAACCTCTGTTCCAAACCTCAAATTCGCAACAAATACATACAAACATGAAAAATAAATGCACACATCACACACGACATGACACACACGATACCAACTTGTTTTATTTTCATTTTATTCTTTTAAAACATGTTTTTAATTCTTTTTTCCCACATAACCCAAAAAAATCGGATAGAACGAGACCCATGGGTAACCAAACGAGTGTACAACTCATTTTTCTCACCTTCTTTCTTCCCGATCTACACTTGAAATTGAAACATGAACAAGGAGTCTTGTTTGGGTTTTTTTGGGTGGCGGTATGAAGGAGATAGGGTGAGTGGTGTATACGAAAAGATAGAGGAGAGAAAGGTGAGTGTTTTGGTGGTGGTGGCGATTCACGCATGGTGGAGCGATAACGTAAGGAGGCGAGGCGGCGGTATAAGGGGTAGAGAAAGAAAGTGGATTAGGGTTTTGGGGTTGAAGAGATGAAGTGTGTGTGTGTGTGTGTGTGTGTGTGAGTGGGTTTTTATAATTTTTAGGTGGGGAGTTAAGTATAAATTATTTGTGAGGTGGGGAGTGGGGGGGCGGGCTAGCACAAAACCACGAGGACCCAAGTCATTATGTTTATTAACTTTCCCGATTTATCACTTAACGTCTCATATATTTTATAAATCGTGGACCGAAACTTTTATAATATGTGCCATTGTTCTTAATGATATCTTTCCCAGAATTTTGATTATGTTTTTAGGTAAAAGGGATTTTTCACCCTGGTAAAATTCATTACAACAAAAACATTGAAGTACAATTGACATGGGTGAATCCCATGTCCTCAGCCCGTTACATAGGCGATTAATACTGCAAAATGTAGAACAAACACACAGCTAAATGATTACAACAGTAAATTTTGATTATGAACACGTCTATTTCCACTTAACGAGTTAAACATTACTATTCCTCATGTTTCAAGATTTTTATTGTGCCGACTCGAGTATGTCTAACATTACGGATCATAATTCATATCATAGCTCATTCAATAACACAATCATTCACGAAATCAAATTGACGATACCAAGTCAAATCATCATAATTCCAAAATAGCTCCTACAGGCCTTTTACTTGTTTTAACTATCGTAATGCGGTACCTAAAAGGGCTCCCTAAATTGACAGTTGTCACAGCCCTGCATCCTCAGAAGACACTCGTCCTGCGTTTCATTCCGAGTTACTCTATGACGTAAACAGTTGAGGATACTTCCTCCGAAACTCATCCTCACGTTCCCACGTGAACTCTGGTCCATTACGGGAATTCCAACGAACTTTGATGATATGGATACGGCTATGATTCAGTCGTTTAACTTCACAATCCATGATCTCAACTGGCTCCTCAATAAAGTTTAGACGCCAATTCGATATCTCTCATAGGCATGATCGTGGTCTCATCGAAAGGCATTTCTTGAGATTACTCACGTGAAAGACGTGTACACTGCTCAACTCCTGAGGTAGCTCAAGTCCTGTAAGCTACGGTCTGAATCTTTCCGGATTGGAAAGGGGCCAATATATTGAGGGTTAAGTTTTCCACGCCGAAGCGTATCACCCTTTTCCAAAGGGAAACTTTAGCATGACTCGGTCTCCCACTTGAAACTCCAGGGGTTTATGTGACACACGGTAAATTTTCATTAATTACTTACATAATAAAAATGAATTTATTATTAACTGCATTTTAAACGAACCCTTAATGATGTTGGTGGTATGGCACTGTAGTTGTAGCGTGGCGAGTGGCGGTGGCGACTTCCCGGAGGTGGTCAGCAGCAGTGGCGGCCGAAAATGAGAGAGAGGAGATATGTTATAAATGTGTGATTTACGGTTTTAAACCCTAATTTGGGTATATATAGTGCTAAGAAAACCACCAGGATTAACGGGTCTTTTGTTGAAAGTTAAGGGTGATACGAAGTGATAATATTACAAGGATCAGAAGTTTAATTTGGGTTAATTTTTGAAATTTAGCGAGTCAGGACACATTAGGGCTCGAATACGATCGATTTACTTTACGAAAATTACGTCATAACATACAAAATGATTTTTCCAATAAGAACGAGCATTCATACAATAATTTTTCACACATAATACAAAATCAAATCGAATTGTTAGTTGTGCCAGACGCGCAGTAATTTTCACGTTTCTTGAGATAACTTTTCGTTTTACGAAATGAGCTCAAAAGGTTCGTAAAGGAAAAATAAGGATATTTCCTTCTCATGAACATATCTAGAAAAATCGGGTTGTCACGACTACCCTCCGTGAATCAATCCGTCCCTGATTCAATTCAAGTTATCCGTTAGATTTGAAAAGAGATGAGGATACTTTCAAAAGATTCCATTTTTACGTTCCCATGTGAACTCAAGACATCTCTTAAAGATCCCTAAAAAATTAACAATAGGAACATGACTTTGATCAAGTATTTCGACTTCACAGTCCAAGATTTCAATAGGTTCTCGCCATATAGTTTTAGACGTTCGTTAATCTAGATCTTCTCCAACAAGGACAACATCTATCTCATCAGTGAGGCATTTCTTCATATTACACACAAGAAAAACGTTATGAACAATTGAGTTCTGACAATAAATCGAGTATCTGAGCTACCAGTCCAAATCTAGCGAGAATTTCAAAAGGGATTAATATAATGAAGATTAAGCTTTTCACATTTACCAAAACGTAACACAATTTCCATGGTGAGACCTTAAGCATAGATTTATCTCCAAATTGGAATTTCAAAGGTTTACATATCCTGCCAATCATTTCCCATGATCGCAACAATTTGCACTCTTTTGATCTCAACGATTTCTTGGTAGAAAGTTGGGTAACCCCCACTTCTATCCGAAAATTTGTTGAGCGACATTTTCAACCATAAAGTGCCTCGTACAACGTGGCCATGGTTCTAAGAGATTCTGACCAATGGGAGGTTTCTACCCTAAGCATTGCTAAAATCAATCACGCAGACACACAACATGTCCTCTAATGTTTGTCCTTTCACTCCAACAATCCATTTCTTTGATTAGCATAAACTGAGCATGTTATGTGGCACGACCAACAACTACCCAGTTAGATGTGCGAAATTCATTTCCAAGGTTTAGTTTATAATATAGTAGCAAAGTAGCAACTTGATTTGCAAAATAATATGTGAAATGATTTGTAAAAACAACTTATAGGATAATAGGAAAACAATTTATCGTTTGTAAAACCATATTAAGACAAAAAATTTTACTTGATGAAATAGTAGTAAAGATGACCGTAAAATGGTTTACAGGAAAATTCGAAAATGGTTTGTATGTCAATAGTGACACAATTTATTATCCTATAAGAGGTAGCAAAATATCTGGTATTCTAAATGCTCTCTCCTCGATGGAGATTTCTGGCTGCCACTATCTCCTCTATTTCCGGCCATAAAACCTCCTCTACACGTCCTCTCTACCCTCTATCGTTCTTGGGTATGCAATATGATGTATTGGGATGCGTTTTTCTATAAAGATGGCTACTGCAGATCTTTCTTATCTGTTCTTGAAATCTCCATGGTTTTACTGATTCCCTAACTTTCCATAATTTTTAATCGGTTTCCTTAGGTTGTAAGGCTATCGTTTTTAATTAGGGTTTCGGATGCGATCAAACCTGGTATTGGTTAGCACTCTAAATCGGTTTTAATCGATTTCTTCTTACATGGTACGATCAGTTTATTATTATATCGGGTTGGGTGATCTGCTCTTTAACATTTAACGAAGCCTTAAGTTTTATGGTTTTGTTTCTTCAACTTGTATGTTAACCATGATTTGGGTTATTAGTTATTGAATATTCCAGATTTAGGATGTGTACCAGTTTAGAGAGATGATTTGTTTTGTCTTGTGGCCATCATTCTTAATTTGGTCACGTTTAGGGTTGATTATGTAAGTTAAGTTTTATTATCCCTAGTTTCTAATCTAAGGTATAACATGTATTGGTTAGATCGACTTGATGTTTTGGAAGTTAATAGTATCACTTTCATAACGGTTGAAGTTGTCATGATTTGTCAATACTTGTGGGATTTCATATGGTATCTAACTGTTGTTGGGGTTTTACTATTATGGGGTGTATGGCGCTCGTTTACATGGTCATTGGGGTTTGTTGGTCTTGGTGATGGTGATTCTTTTTACCCCGTCATGTAATGATAGAGCTGCGACTTTAAAGTATGCGTATGGCCTTGATCCTGAATGGTACATGAATACTTGGACGACTGGTCTTAGCTGGAGCATTGTTATTTTACGTGTCTTTGTTCTTACTTATTAATAACCGTGTTATGGCTCATTCATATTAGGTGGTCGTGGATGTAAGTTTTGGATATTAGGGTTTTCTAAACCCTAGTGTTTATGGGTTCAGTAAGGATCGTGTTCGATTGGGGTTTTTGTTCTGATTATTGCGTTCGATGGTTGAATCCTTTTTGTTTTTTGGCACATGTGATTGGTCAAATTGTGTCATTTTGCTGTGATTTGTAATAATTTGCCTCCTATACCTTTTGCTTCACTCAGACCTAGTTTATGAATGATCTTTGTCACACCCCTAAAATATCACAGCGGAAGATTGTGTCATTGGTGTGCTACTTCATAATACAAAGTACAAGTTATAGAAAACAACCTCTAAATGAGACGTTTTGAAAAGTTATCATTCGATTAATGAAATCAGAGTTACAAACAATGAGGTCCCAAAGTAAAACATACAAATGTTTATAAAATGTACTATCGAATTGTAAATACATATAAAGTCTTCAAAACATGTCATGCGACTCTAAGTTCCATGCAATAGCTATCACCTTATTGACCTGAGATAAACATGCTAAAGTGTCAACACAATGGTTGGTGAGTTCATAGAGTTTAGTTAAATTGTAAAGCCTTCGAAATGTTCAAACAACAAAGGCATTGTAAATCCACTCGTTCCAAGTTCTCGCCCATACAAAACTTGCAACCTGTGTGTTTACAACCCACTGCTAAAAATAGTATGTCAATCATGTATGCATGTATCATAGTAGTTAAAAGTATAAGTGTTTTAAGTATATAACTAGTATATTGATCACGCACACGTGCATCAAAACTTATGCAATTAGCCATGAGTCTCCACTCCATCTACAGAAACCTCAGGTGGGTATGATGCTATCAAGGAATGTAATAGCATTGGTTCTACTTCATCTTCGAAACCTAATGCGTGTGTTATCCAACGAGACTTTGTGTTGCTCATAAGGAAAGTAATAGCATTGGTTCTACTTCATCTCCAAACCCATGCGTGTGTTATCCAAGGAGACTTATCATGCAACGAGGGACTGCTCCGTGTATGTTGGGAAACTTTCAAGTTTGGTATAACAAAATCAAGTGTAATGCAATCAAGTATAATACAATCAAGTATAAATGCTTTGAGTATTTGTAAAAGTAAAAGCAAGTAGTTGAGCATGTATCTCCCCCAAAGAGTTTATAAAACAATTAAACGAGTAAAAGTGGGGCTATGAACTCACGGTAATCCTTAAAAGTTTAGAGTACTTGTGAAAGTAAATGAAAATAGTTGAGCATGTATCTCCCCCAAAAGTAATTCAAAACATATAAAAGTAGGGGCTATGAAACTCACCTTGAACTAATGATATCACAACATATAACGGAATCGATGGATAAGCCTGAAGTCTCTACGATAACCTAGAATATGATGTCAACTCTTAGGTTCGGAATAACGATGCAAAAGCATAAACATGCCTTCATCGCCCTTATATTGATCATGATGTAGTATTTGTATGTTTGTTTATAGAAATGGTTTTAGTTTGTATATCTCGTACTACCGTTCAGGCCATCATAATTCAAAGGTTGCGCAAGAACGCTCGAGGAGCTAGGACACTTTAATCCGTA
Organism: Chrysanthemum makinoi; assembly: GCA_910596185.1. NCBI lineage: Eukaryota > Viridiplantae > Streptophyta > Magnoliopsida > Asterales > Asteraceae > Chrysanthemum > Chrysanthemum makinoi. Next base: position 229,834,375 of record OU343225.1, on the reverse strand, counting down.
AATCCAGCCTACTGTCGATCCGTTTACCCAAATGAACCCCTCACATGAAGTTCCCTAGTGTTGTAGTGCTCAATACGTAAAACATGTATTTTCATTACTTGATTGTATGATATATTAAGAGTTTATAAATACAATAATAGTTTATAAGTATTTAAATAAGTTTGAGTCTTATAAATACTTACCTTAATATAGAATGCTTGAGTATTACGGAAAAAGGAAATATAAGCGGACCTTCGACGTAGAATTTGTAATCTTCGAACACCCGAGGCTATTGGAAGATTATAACAATGCCTTCTTGAGAACCCGAAGAAGAAAAGAAGATTATAAAAACGTCTTTTTGGAGACTTGAATTATTTGAAGATTATAACGACTCTTTCTTGAAAAATTCCAAAATGAAGATCAACACTAGTCTTCTTCAAAAACTAGTTAACTTTCTTACAAAATATAAGATAAGTGCCTTAAGGTTTTAGGACTTTGATAGATAAAGAGAGGAGGGTGCAAGAAATTATGTAGTTTTAGCTTGGTATTTATAGAGAAAATTTAGGAGTTAACTATATATTGGGTTAAAAACTAACCATGGTTAAATTGTATACTTGTAATGATCTAAGGAAATATCAAATATCATCCCTACATGTGTTTTTACACGTTCATATGAGGAGGTGGTGATAAGATTGGAATTTCTTGATATTATCTTGATTTTACGGAGTGTAGTTCAGTTCCGAAAATTGCTAACTAGTAGTATTTAATTCATGAAACGTAAAACCGGGTGTTGTAAAAATATAAAACTTATGGGAATGATTAAACTCATCAATATACTCATTATTATCTTATAAAAATAAGTGATAAGTTTAATGGGTCGCAGAACGCCGTAAAACTAACCCTTTTAGGGTTTGGTATGGTGATTGCAAGTTTAATGGGCCTGATCTTTGAATGCAAAATATTTCTGCTTTGGGTTCTACTGGATGTGATTAGGACCTGATCGCGTGACGGTACATTAACCCTTTTTAGGGTTTGGTATGGTGATTGCAAGTTCTATATTAGATTTTTGTTATTGATATGTGGCTTTTAGAGAGTTGTAAGTTTAGGTGTTAAATGTTAGGGTTTCGGTCTCCCTATTGTTGGTTTATTCTGGATCCTGCTGATATTGTCATGCTTATGCTGTTGTGGATCGATTTGTATGTGGTTATGTAAGTTAGGGTTTGTTAAAACCGTATAGTTTCTACGGGTGTGGATCGCCTGATTGTTAGGGTTATTAAAACCCTATTTTTTGTGATTTCACTAGATTATGCTACTACTCTTTTTGGTGCTTCAGATCGTACTGATGTAGTAGTATGTATATTAGGGTTTGTTGGTAAACCCTAGTTGGTGTCTATGGTTAACCATAGTGTTAGTGTAACAGTGATCTTAAGGCTGTTATGGTCTGATGTACTATCGTTTGATATTTATTACTCTTCATATGATCATGGGTGTTGCGGATTTAGGTAAGTTGGATAAATCTGATGGTTGGTTGTTCCATTTTTGGGGTGTTTGTCATGTTGTTGTAGTCCAATTGTAGTAGGTTGGTGATTGTCCTTGTGAATTACTTTTCCATTGGCTGCTATGGTTGTTGCTACAGCATGGTTGTTGGCTTTGTTATGGTGTCGACCACATGATTTTGCATGTGAGTACTCATGGATATTGACTTCGTCTTTCTTGACTATGCAAGTGATTACTCATGTCGACTCTTTTATGGGCTACCGAAAAGTTGTGTGTATGTGGTGAGCATCCACACATTTGTTTACTCCAGTTATTATCCACCATTTTCGATGGTGGTGATTTCTGTTGCGGTAAGGCGGTGCTATGGCACGTGGTATATGGTGATGTAAGTTCAAGGTTCCATGTCGATGTCTAATGTGACTTATGGGTTTATTCTGGTTTTGTAATAAGGTGAAGATGTTTGGTGTGCATGGACTTTGATTTTCAGTTCTATGATGACTATGGCTTAGGTGCTTACCTGAAGGAAACAAGCATTTACTTTTTCATTTTTATGTCAACTTGTATAGTCATTATAGGTTGTTATTATGTAAGTTATAAGAATGGCATGTCATTCTTATATAGTGGTCGCATTAAGTGTCTTAAGGGACTGAGACGAGGGAACTCAACCTCTTCTTTTGTACTTTAATGTTTTTTGGATAATATATTTTAACGGGTGCACGCATTACCCCTTTACCAAAAAACGACTGTTAAAACTGAAACGTAGTCTAAATAATCGTGAAAAATGCAATTTATCGAAAAAGAACGAGATTTCAGGGAAATGACCGTGAATTTATTTAAATTAGACTAAAATTAGTTTACAAGTGATATGTGATATCAAAATATGCTTTTGTTATAACGTGGGATAACTTAACAGTTATATGTGATGTCTAAAAGTTACGCGATTTAAGCAAAAATGTAGAATGTACAAGGTTAATTTTTTTATGGTCAAAGTAGGAGGGAAATATGTTTGAATTTTCCAAAAAATGTAAAAGTGTCTAAACATCTTAGGAAATACAGTGCAGGAATGGTTAAGTCTGGGTCTAAGTAGAATTGTTTAAAATGTAAGTTTAGTCTCGGACGGCTCAGGATTTATTTGGTAACATTTAAATAAAATCTTAAAAATTCTCTAATTGATTATGAGTGATCGAAAATTAACTGATGAGAAAAATTGTCGAGTTGGTTTTTGTTATGCACGGGATGTTTAAATGGTGCTCCGACCAAAATGAAACTTTAAGACGATGTTTTCTTAATAACTTTTGCAAAGATGATCTAACAATTGTCAAACTCTCGTGTTATCACTAAAATAAATTAACTTACGAGAATGTGAAATAAAATTTTCAAGAGTGAATAGTAAAAGTAAATAGTGAAAATGAATAGTAAAAATGAATAGTAACCCAAAATTGCGAATTGTTACAGACCTACTTAAAGGGAACTTCGTCCCGAAGTTCTGTTGATGCCCACTACTTACAGTGTGTATAGTCTAAGTGATTATGTCGAAGTTCATGTATTTGGGTTTCTTATCCATCTAGTTATGTTCTTGTGACTAACGTGACTATTGTGTGCTCTAAATATGTACTCTCTTATGGCTAGGTTTATTGAGGCAAACTTTCCAATACTCGAGCATAACCCTCAAAAGACCTTTAGGTAACCGATTTTTTCTTAATATCACAACTCATCAAACAAGAATTGTCATGAGATTAGGCTAAATCGGTTTGAATAACAACTTGATTCTAGCTTGATCTTTGCAACTCAATCAAACAAGCACTGTCACTTAGATCAAGCTGGGAAACAAGTGGTTTGAAGTAGATCTTTCTAAAATTTGGTTGGATTATGGAATTGCTTACACGTGTGAGACTATTACTCCGTTCACTGCATGATTCTTCCTGAATTAGACATAGGTGTTCAGGCTATGTATAATTTAGGAGTAACAATGCAGGTTCTAACTAATCGTATGATGATGTTCGTTTTGGTGAATTCATAGAAATCTCCCCTAGGTGCTAAAATTACGAAAAAGTCTAAAGTGTGCAAGGCGATAAGGAGGAAAGTCTCACCGTATATAGTAGTTATAGTCTAGGCTCTAAATGCAACCGAGTTCTCTATAACCAATGCTCTGATACCAATATGTAACACCCCCAAAATATCGGAGAGGAAGATTGTGTCATTGGGGTTCTACTTTATAATACAAAGTACAAGTTATAGAAAATGACATCTAAATGAGACGTTTTGAAAAGTTACCATTCGATTAATGAAATCAGAGTTACAAACAATGAGGTCCCAAAGTAAAACATACAAATATGTTTACAAAATGTACTATGGAATGGTAAATACAAATGTATAAAGTCTTCAAAACATGTTGTGCGACTTTAAGATCCATGCAACAGCTATCGCCTTATTGACCTGAGATAAACATGCTAAAGTGTCAACACAATGGTTAGTGAGTTCATAGAGTTTAGTAAAATTGTAAAGCCTTTCAAAAATGTTCACACAACAAAGGCATTGTAAATCCACTCAGTTTCAAGTTTCGCCCATACAAAACTTGCAACCTGTGTGTTTACAACCCACTACTAAAAATAGTATGTCAATCATGTATGCATGTATCATAGTAGTTAGAAGTATAAGTTTTTTAAGTATGTAACTAATATATTGATCACGCATTAATGCGCATCAAAACTTATGCAATTAGCCATGAGTCTCCACTCCATCTCCAAAAATCTCAGGTGGGTATGATGCTCACAAGGAAAGTAATACCATTGGTTCTACTTCATCTTCGTAACCCAATGCGTGTGTTATCCAAGGAGACTTTGTGCTGCTCATAAGAAAAGTAATAGCATTGGTTCTACTTCATCTCTGAAACCCAATGCGTGTGTTATCCAAGGAGACTTATCATGCGAACGAGGGGATTGCTCTGTGTATGTTGGGAGACTTTCAAGTTTAGTATAACACAATCAAGTATAATACAATCAAGTATAAGTCAATCATGTATAATGCAATCAAGTATAATGCAATCTAGTATAAATGGTTTGAGTATTTGTAAAATTAAAAGCAAGTAGTTGAGCATGTATATCCCCCAAAGAGTTTATAAAACAATTAACCGAGTAAAAGTGCGGCTACGAACTCATGGTAATCCTTAAAGGTTTAGAGTACTTGTGTAAGTAAATGAAAATAGTTGAGCATGTATTTCCCCTAAAAGTAATTCAAAACATATAAAAGTAGGGGCTATGAAACTCACCTTGAACTAATGATATCACAACGTATAACAGAATCGATGGATAACCTGGAAGTCTCTACGTATAACCTAGAATATAATGTCAACTCTTATGTTCAGAATAACGTTGCGAAAGTATAAAACATGCCTATATACGTCCTTATATTGATCATGATGTAGTATTGTATGTTTGTTTATAGAAATGGTTTTAGTTTGTATATCTCGATACCGTTCGGGCTATCATAATTCAGAGGTCATGCAAGAACGTCGAGGAGATAGACACTTTAATTCATAAATCCAGCAACTCGTCGATCCGTTTACCCAAATGAACCCCTCACATGAAGTTCCCTAGTGTTGTAGTGCTCAATACGTAAAACATGGATTTTGATTACTTGATTATATGATATATTAATAGTTTATAAATACAATAAATAAACTAACAAAGTTTATAAGTATTAAAATAAGTTTGAGTCTTATAAATACTTACCTTAATATAGAATGCTTGAGTATTACGGAAAAAGAAAATATAAGCGGAGCTTCGACGTAGAATTTGTAATCTTCAAAAACCCGAGGCTATTAGAAGATTATAACAACGCCTTCTTGATAACCCGAAGAAGAAAAGAAGATTATAAAAACGTCTGTTTGGAGACTTGAAGTTGTTTGAAGATTATAAGGACTCTTTCTTGAAAACTTCCATGAATGAAGATCGAACACTAGTTTTCTTTCAAAAACTAGTTAACTTTCTTACAAAATATAAGATAAGTGCCTTAAGGTTTTAGGACTTTGATAGATAAAGAGAGGAGGGTGCAAGAAATTATGTAATTTTAGCTTGGTATTTATTTGGAAAATTTAGGAGTTAACTATATATTGGGTTAAAAACTAACCATGGTTAAATTGTATACTTGTAATGATCTAAGGAAAGATCAAATATCATCCCTACATGTGTTTTTACACGTTTATATGAGGAGGTGGTGATAAGATTGGAATTTCTTGATATTATCTTGATTTTACGGAGTGTAGTTTGGTTCCGAAAATTGCTAACGGTAAGTTTTTAATTCATGAAACGAAATCGTGTCGTAAAAATATAAAACTTATAGGAATGAGTAAACTCATCAATATACTCATTATTATCTTATAAAAATAAGTGATAAGTTTAATGGGTCGCGTAAACACTGTTAAAACTGGAAACGTAGGCTAAAATACGAAAAATGTAATTTATCAGAAATGAACAAGATTTCGGGAAATGATGTGATTTTATTTAAAGTAGACTAAAATTAGTCTATAAGTGATATGAGATGTCAAAATATGTTTTCTTATACGTGGATAACTTAACAGTTATACGTGAAGTCTAAAAGTTACGCGATTTAAGCAAAATGTAGAACGTACAAGGTTAATTTCTTTATGGTCAAAGGAGGAGGAAATATGTTTGAATTTTCCAAAATTTAAAAGTGTCTAATCATCTTAGGAAATACAAAGGCATGAATGGTTAAGTCTGGGTCTAAGTAGAATTGTTTAAAACGTAAGTTTAGTCTCAGACTCAGGGTTTATTTGGTAACATTTAAAAGAAATCTTAAAAATTCTCTAATTAGTTATGAGTGATCTAAAATTAACTGATAATAGAAAAATTGTCAGAGTTGGTTTTCGTTATGCACGGGATGTTTAAATAGTGGTCCGACCAAAACGAAACTTTAAGACGATGTTTTCTTAATAACGTTTGCGAAGATGATCTAACGACTGTCAAACTCTCATGTTATCACTAAAATAAATTAACTTACAAGAATGTGAAATAAAAATTTCAAGAAGTTAGTAAAAGTGAATAGTGAAAGTTAATAGTAAAAATAAATAGTAACCCAAAATTGCGAATTGTTACAATCTTCATATTAGGTAGGTCATTGGTGAGTGAGCTTTTGAAGTTAGTGTTAATACAAAAGCCAAAAATGTTTATTTATATTTTACGATCTTCAAATGTTTTGTCGATAACAAACATAAAATCATTTTAACGAAACAAATAAAATACGTAAATAGTTTGAGCCAATAGTTCTCTAACACAATTACGTCTTTACATAAAACACTAAAACAAATATAAGTGATTTTATGATTTAGTAATACATATGTACAACAACTAGTGTTTACATATTGGGCAAATATATATACATAACTTGTATGTAATATAAATGGTTAAAAACTACAACCCATGGTATTGACCCATACCCATTTGACTAGGCATTGCACCCATTGGTACAATGTATCTAAAGAAATACCCATGGATCAACCCATAACCCATGACCCATGACCCACAACCAAAATAACCATGGGCAAAGAGAGCGCCCCACGGATCCCTAGCTTTACACTAGATGAATCCCTTGGGGAGGGATCTGTGGGATCCGGAACAGAGACATTTCTCTCCATAAATAGTGAGCCATTTCTTCATTGTTTCTTACCCCTTTCTTTCATACTTTCTCCCGAGTTAAAAACTCTCTAACCCCAGATCCAAGTGATCTATGTATGTAGTTTTGTTTATGTGTGATTCTCTAGGTTCCTCTTAAAGGCGAGATCACCACCTTTGGAAGTCAAGCAAGCTCAAGTCCATGAGTTTCCATGCTTCCTCATCATCAAGACTACTGAAGTTATCTTGTTAATAGTTCTTTCTCTAAGAAGTGTAGTGTTGAAGACATTAGTATAAGATGTCTCAAGTGTCAAGACGAAGACATTAGTGAAGGGTGTTGATCGTCCGTGTTATAGGCATTAGTGAAGGGTGCCTAGAAGTCAAGTCATAAGACATTAGTGAAAGGTGTCTTGAAGATCTAGTAAAAGGCATTAGTGAAAGGTGCCTCAGATGTACATTCTATATGGTGTGTTTCGATGTACAAGATAGATTAGTATTGGATCCAAGGATATTGATATCTTTAATGATGTTGTAATAAGGAGTTGGTCTCCCTTGGGGTTAGGTGTTGAGTAGTGTTGGGTAGTAGTTCCTCCATTGTAATAGAACTCGATTCTAGCCTAGTACCAGATAAAGGGTAGGCGACATTGTGATAGGTTTGGTTCTCCTTGGTGAAAAGAACCCAGGGTTCTCTACCATAAGGAGTCGGTGTTGTGTAGTGATTACGAACTCTCGAGTAGCTGACTCGGGGAGTGGAGTAGGGCAAGGAAGGTGTCCTTGTAGCCGAACCACTATAAATACTCGTGTTGTGGTTTTGTGCTTCTTACTCTTTATCTTTTCATTACATATTTATATTTCTATATGTTTGTTTATCAACATCCAACACACATCCAAATAGATTGACATAAGTCGATCTAAATAGTTTAAAACGAGTTTTAATTGGTAAAACTATTCAACCACCTCCCCTTCTAGTTTTCCACAATTGGCATCAGAGCTTCGTTACTAAGTTTCTTAGAGTATATTGTACTTTAAAAACTTGATACGATCCGTGGTTAATTGAAAAATACAAAGAAGGTTTTTCATAAAAACAAACAAACAACATTTTTCTTATTATTTATTCTTCATCTAATTGCACTAACCTTCTTTGTCATGTTGCTTAGTTAAAGCTCATAACTACCAAGCTATAGGAATTGCTTGGTAACAAGAATACCTTCTCTAAGAAGGTATCTTAAACACAAAGGAGCCGGATTGTCATCATGTTGTGTCATTTGTAAAGACATTCCTAAGTGCATTAGAGGTATGACTTTCTACTTATCTCTAAATGACATTAGCTTGATAAATAAATATGCTTACATAGATATTTATATGATTATATTTTGTGCATATACATGTATTACATGTAGCTTCAGTAGGAAGTATTTTCTCACATACGTATTACTTTTTCGTCTAAAGTCATGGTATACAAAACTTGTGTTTTATTTCACTTAATCCAAAAATCATATCTTTCTAATAATAAAACAAAACACAAATCTCAAAAATTCCTCCTTCCCCATAAATAAACCCTCCGTCGTCCACTCTATCAAATCCCCATTTTTTTCAAATCTTCCACTTTCAAAAATTACCTCTCATTCAAAACTTCATCTTCCTCTCATCTCATCTCATCTCAAACCAAGAAGGTTCGTCATCAACATGGTTTACATCGCCTCGCGGCTCATCGCCCTAACACTCATCACTCTTGCGTTCCCTATGATGAAGTTCTCATACGGAGACGTATACTTTGTGTTGTTAATCTACATTGGGGTTATATACCCAATCCTTTGTATCATTCTTAGCATTGAAATGAAATATTACTAATAGTCTAGTTTATCTAGGTTATTATTATCATAATGTGTTTGTCATTTCTTTTGATTTATATCTTTCGTATTCTTTCGTGATACATTAAAAAAATGTATGCTTGCTAAAAGAAAATGTAGACTAAAACATATATCTTGGTATAAAACTATAAAACATATGTTTTTATCAAAAAGAATCTTCTGTTACTACAGATCCACGGATCCCTAAAGTATGCTAGCCGGATCCCTTATGAAAGGGAACCGCAAGAACCGCCTCCCTGGATAATAGTTTTTCATGCAAAATAAAACCGCCTTCTTCCAAAAGAAATGTTCTACTTGAATCTCAAACATTAAGTGAGTTAAATGTCATTGTTAATAAAAATCCTGTAAAAACGTTAGGTGATCATTGGTTGCCCGTATACGTCACATCCTATTAACTCCTCTTTCCTATAGGTTTCGCTATGTCGCATGAATATGAATTTGATTTTTCACTCACCGCCTACACTCTTAACATCTCCCTTGAGCTCAACACACTGCAATCATGTCTGGGTTCAATAATCTTGAACGTCGACACCTCTACAATTCAAGAAGGTATCAATACCTCCTTCCAAGCCATAGGACTAGAATGTCTTCTCAAAATTAACGAGAAAATATGTCCAAAGTTTGTATTGGAATTCTTCCGTCAAGTTGAACTCGTTCGTAACGAGGATCGCTCTCTATCTCTTTGGTTTTGGATCAAAAACCAAAAGTTTGTTTTAACTCTCGGGCAATTTGCTCACATCCTCCGAATTCTAAATCATGGACAATGTGCCTTCACTAAAGATTGGTCTCTTGATTCTCTCTTCAACTTTCATGAATAAAATAGTACATATTGTTCACACATACCCTCCCTGGAAGATTTGACTAGCATAATATGCAAACCTCGACCATATTACTCCGATCCAAACATTATCTTTACACGGGACATCCGAGAAGAGTACAAGCCTCTTGCACTCATCCTATGTGAAAATGTTTGGAGTCTTAGGGGAAATCGAGAAATCCTTCCCGCTTGTTGTGCTCACATAATGAATTGTTTCCTAACACTACAACCATACAATTCAAGATACTTCGAAGGCGAATTGTAAATCTTCAAGGCTCCAAGAATAAACTCATTCCTTATGAAATGTTCTTGACACTTTTATCATAACATCATGCACTTCCATCCTCAATTTCAAAGTCCATTGTATGTACTTGTAAACAAGATGATGGAACCTCTAAACGCATCTCTCATGAAGACTCTTCATTCAGAAATCGGAAACACCCATTAACCACTTGATGATCCATCTAGCGAAAACGCCAAGAACTTAGCCTTCTTCCTAAATAGGGTCAATCCTTAGTATCCATGCCTTATCAATGTAATCTAATTTCTTTCATGAAATAAAACATCTTACATTTGATAACTTAGTATTAGAACTCCTTAAACTAACCTTGAAATATGATGCATTGTCAAAATCATTGCATACCTTTTATAAAGGTTCTGCTTAGTATAAACGGATCCCAAAGTGTGGCTAACGTATTCCTACTCTTAGGGAACCGGGGATCCGGAAACAGAAAATGCAATTGCAATCACTATATTTCAAAACATGTCTTTAGATCACTTCACACTAAGCTAGACATAGTGCCTTAAGACAAATTAAGTCCTTTTCAAAGTTGAGTAAATTCATACTCACGCATAACTCACTTAGATCACATTCAAGACGCTTATAGATCTATAGTTTCACTAAAACCCATTACTCTTCCGCTCTCAAGCTCACTCATCATTTCTCACATGATCCCTCATATCTAGCTTTGGAAATCTTTCAATTATGGCAAAATTGATCATAATCATCCTTACCTCAAAATTGGTCAAAATTGATCATATTCTAGTTTGAAACTCTCATAATCTTTAGTGTCATCTTTGTTCATTCATTGGTACTCATGAAAGTTCCAATTTCTTCCATAAAAGGCAATCATTAGATACATCACTCATTACCTTTAAGTATTTAAGCACCTCTTCATTTAAGACACTTAGATGAACTGAAACACTCAAGAAGAAATAGGCATTAGACCTTACAAACATCATTGCTATCTTTTCTTAGCTAGTGAGAGACGGATCCCTAGGATTAGCCTAGACGGATCCCTCATGGAGGGAACCATGGGATCCGTGATGAGATTTATGTCAACTCTAGCTAAAACAATAATTTCAAGCTCATCTTGCTAACTTAAACACTTCATCTCATCTTAAATGAGTTCCTAAATCAAGCACAACTCAGTTGACTCTTGTGCATGTTAATAATCACATTCCAATGAATTTTAGTGGCTTAAGTCTTGAATGCACTTGCCAAATCCCTTACTTTATAAACCACATTGTTAGGACTCCTAAAGTCATCATCTTCATCCTCATTTTCATCACTTAGAAATCTTTACAAACCTCTTGAAATCATCTCATCATGAGGAAAGCTCCAAGTGGTAACTCATCCACCAAAGAACCACCCAAGAAAATTGCTCGTGTTGTACATGAAATCTCTTCAACCGAATCATCTTGGGTCAAGTCCACAAATGCAAGGATTTCTCCTCCACCAATCAAACCAATCCCTAAAAGGATAGAACCCAAAAAACTACATATGCCAAACACTACCATACCTCCTAAGCCAAACAATCCCATCTCCACTAAACCATCACCATTGGTTCCTAGAGATATCTCATTCACAACTCCACTATCATCACCATACCTCTACAATTTATAGGATTTTCCTCCACCCACCTCATCCTCCTCCACCTAAATATTCTCCTACAGAAGAATAATGGTACAAAATCAAGGTGTTGAGTCAACACTAGCTCCGGCTTCCTTTTCGTCACCATCATATAATCCCATTTGGATTATGAGAAATTATCAAAGTCAAACACCGACCATATGGAAGTTGACACTTCTCTACCACCACCATCATTCTTGGTCGAGGCATCTTCAAATGCGCCTCCACCAATCCCTCCGTCATTTGAGGCTCCTCAACCCGCTTCACTTGATCCTTCGCATCAAGCAATTTTCTTTCTTCCACCACCACTACCTAGCCATGAAAAAGATTGTTATCATTGTCAACATGTTGAAAGTTTGATACATGAAGTACGGGAAGATCAACGTTTAATGTTCTATCACCTCCTAATGTTTGACGAGATCAAACCTAAACAAGCTTGAGCTAGAGGACTTTAGTGGTGTCCTAGTATCAAGCTGCTACTTAGATAATGTCTAGTAATTCCAAGTCATGTATCATTCATTTCCTTATTTTTAGAGTCATGTATATCATATCTCTAGTTTTATTAAATGAAATTACATGATACTTGCTATATTTCTGAAGTATATGATTATGTAGTATAATACATATCTCACTTTGATATTAACATTATTTGTTATATCACCATTGCTGAATTTAGTCAAAGACGGATCCCCTGATATTTGTTAGACGGATCCCCCAAGGAGGGAACCGTGGGATCCGTGAAACGTAAAACTATTTTTCTACTAACTGGAATCATATTTGCAGAAATTATGCATTATACTTGATTTCTAACCTTTGTTTTGTAGTTATTCAATTTACACATGAAGACTTTGACACTATAAAGCTAGGGGAGCTTTGTGTCAAAGCAATAAATTGCAAAATCACTTGCAATATTAGGATTACATGTCATGACATCCCTTTGCAAAGTTGCAATCATCAAGTGGGAGCATATTCGTCACATAGACAAAATCTTTTGCAAACTTAGTTGCAAATGAACTAGCTTAGTATTAATTTTCATGACGCCCTCACATAGGGATGGACTCGTCAAGGGGGAGTTAAGACGAGATCTTTTCTCGTTATTTGCTCTCTATTATTTTTATTTTCCTTTTCTCACATGTTTTTCTTAAAACAATGGGTTAGTTTCTTTTCGGCGCTCTTTTTGTTTCGACCAAAAGGGGGAGAAGAGAGTAAAAACTCCAATTCGAACTTTTACGAATTTTAGTTTTTCCTTAAAATAATTTTATGTTTTGTCATCAACAAAAAGGGGGAGATTGTTAATACAAATAAGCCGTAAAACATTTATTTATATTTTACGATCTTCTAATGTTTTGTCGATAACAAACGTAAAATCATTTTAATGAAACAATTAAAATACATAAATAGTTTGAGCCAATAGTTCTCTAACACAATTATGTCTTTACATAAAACACTAAAACAAGTATAAGTGATTTTATGATTTAGTAATACATATGTACAACAACTAGTGTTTACCTATTGGGCAAATATATATACATAACTAGTATGTAATATAAATGGTTAAAAACTACAACCCATGGTATTGACCCATACCCATTTGACTAGGTGCATTGCACCCATTAGGTAAATTGTATCTAAAGAAATACCCATTGATCAACCCATAACCCATGACCCATGACCCACAACCAAAATACTCATGGGCAAAGAGGAGGCCCCACGGATCCCTAGCTTTATACACTAGACGGATCCTTGAGGAGGGACCCGTGGGATATGAAAAAGAGAAATTTTCTCTATAAATAGTGAGTTTCTTCATTGTTTCTTAACCTTTTCTTACATACTTCTATCGAGTTAAAAACTCTCTAACCCCAGATCCAAGTGATCTATGTATGTAGTTTTGTTTGTGTGTGATTCTCTAGGTTCCTCTTAAAGGCTTAGATGACCACCTTTGAAGTCAAGCAAGCTCAAGTCCATCAGTTGCCATGTTTCCTCATCATCAAGACTACTAAAGTTATCTTGTTGATGGTTCTTTCTAAGAAGTGTAGTGTTGAAGACATTAGTGAAAGATGTCTCAAGTGTCAAGACGAAGACATTAGTGAAGGGTGTCGATCATCCGTGTTATAAGCATTAGTGAAGGGTGCCTAGAAGTCAAGTCACAAGACATTAGTGAAAGGTGTCTTGAAGATCTAGTAAAAGGCATTAGTGAAAGGTTCCTAAGATGTACATTCGATATTATGTGTTTCGATGTACAAGATAGATTAGTATTGGATCCAAGGATATTGATATCCTTGATGATGTTGTAATAAGGAGTTGGTCTCCGTTGGGGTTAGGTGTTGTGTAGTAGTTCCTCCATTGTAATGGAACTCCGGATCTAGCCTAGTACCGAATAAAGGTAGGCGACGTTGTGATAGGATTGGTTCTCCTTGGTGAAAAGGACCCGATGGTTAGCCTAGTACCGGAAAAAGAGTAGGCAACGTTGTGAAGGTTTCTCTCCACTAAGGAGGTGTTGTGTAGTGATTACTTAACTCTCAAGTAGGTGACTCGGGGAGTGGAGTAGGGCAAGGAAGGTGTCCTTGTAGCCGAACCAATATAAATATTCGCGTTTTGGTTTTGTGCTTCTTACTCTTTATCTTTTCATTATATATTTATATTTCTATATGTTTGTTTATCAACATCCAACACACATCCAAATAGATTGACATAAGTCGATCTAAATAGTTTAGAACGAGTTTTAATTGGTAAAACTATTCTATCCCCCCTTCTAGTTTTCCACGCTAGGGTTGTTCTATACCTATTAGGGATGCAGGGTTATTCAATAACCTTCTTATTCGTTATCTGATCCATATTGAATCATGTTACAAATCCTATCTAGGCTATTATTATATTTTTGTGAACTAATAATAGCAGTTGTAGTGGATCGAGACTTGGTAGTGTTGACATCATGTGTGGTGTTTAACTGTTTATGGCATTGGAAGTTGGTGACTGGACTCGAGGGTCAAGTAATGAAGACAATTGATGGAAGAGTCGCTCACTATAGATGTGGTTCTAAGAACCTTATTTGTATTACATTTTGATTGTTTTTAAAATGTAATTGGTTGTTTTAGCATTTAGCTATATGGTTGTTCTGCATGTTGTAGTAGATGTCGCCTATGTAATGGGCTGAGGGTATGGGATTCACCCATGTCAATTGTACTTCAATGTTTTTTGGTGTAATGAATTTTACCAAGGAAAAATCCCTTTTACCCCAAAAAATATCTGGTATTCCCGAGGACGAGTGAAAGATTATGTATATTCCCAAGATCGCGGTTCAAGTTTCTCCTTAAAATCTTTCTCGTTGGGCATAGAATCTTTGTCAAAGGAGAGTCTAGCAAGTTCAGTATGACTGAAGGAGAGTATTAGTTACTACTAGCAATCAATCGATTGACTCAGTAGATCACTTAATACTTAACGCCAAAGGGTACAACATTCGAATCCAAAGTAATAATTTCCAAAATAAATCTGAATACCAATCAATATTAAATCAAATTCCAAATATGAGTGAATGTCGACGGTTCCAATGGGTTACACTAAAAGCATACACATCAATAGAGCGTAAGGGACAATAGAATTTGACGTAAGGTATAATCATTGATGTAAGAGGAAGAATATGCGATGAACAAGTATTGTGATGCCATTGTGTCGTGTGTAAGGTAAACTTTATAAAATTCAATGCTCGATACACACACAAAAACTTTTCCATTCTCAAAACCCAAATTGAAAACCAACCAAACAAAACACTATTATAACTACTCCCAAGATTGCAAAGTTCACCTCTGAGTTGGACATAGGTGATCGGGCTATGTCCCACCGTCCCCGTCGAATATAGGTGATCAATCAATATTCAACCAGGTTCAATGAATTTTGAAATACTCAATTAGTGCATTAGCACATCCATGTCCCCCTTCACTTCCAAACTCAGCCCAGACCAAAAATGTCCACACTCGAGGACGAATGATGAGATTAAGTAGAGAAAGAGGTGCAATGCTACAACAGTATGATGTAAGCATAAGTATATGAAGATACTTATAGCGGATAGCGAAAAATAAATGGATATACTCATCCAATAGTAAGGCACACATCTCATCAAATATATTAGAAATAAAAGTCACAAGTGAGGCATCACTTAGCAGGCCACACGCGTGCGTACATAGGGCTAAGTTTTCATAAAAGCGGTTATAGTCTAGGTTTTGAAAATTTACCCAGCCTTCTATAACCTAGGCTCGATACCAACTGTAACACCCCAAAAAATAGGATTTAGCGGAAAGTCAAGGGGTGCCACTAATTGGTATCACACGAACACTCTCTCCTATGGTGATTTCCGCCGCCACCCTGCTTTTACTCTCGGTCATAAAAACACCCAAACTCGTTTCACCCCTCTTACGATCCTTTTCGTTAGATTGGTATGCAATATGTTCGCTTGGGTTGTTTTATCATTAAAAGTGGCGCTACTGTAGTGTGTTTTTATATATATATATTGTCGAAATCTCCATGTATATGGTCGATTATTATTCCCTAATTCCTTATCACTCAGATAACTGTTTTTGGTTGTATTTTGATTAATTAGGGTTCCTGGTACTTTTAGTGTATCTAAATTGTCGATTTGGTTTAGATCGTTTGGTATATATTGGTAGGACGTGGTTGTGTTCTATATTGACATTATTTTTCGACTAGACAACTCTTTTCAAAGGTTTGGTTTTTGTTTTGTCGATCAAGCTTTTGGCTGCGCTTATTGATGAATGAAACCCTAATTTTTCAGGGTTTCATTATTAGAACTGTATTGTAATCCTACAAGTCGATGCTACTATCGTGTGGGTATATGCTTCGGGAACTTGTTTCGTCGATCGGGTTTGTCATCAGGGTTCATGCCATATCTGTGGGAAAACTAGGGGGGGTTGAATAGTTTTACCAATTAAAACTTTTTTTTAATCTATTTAGATCGACTTATGTCAATCTATTTGGATGTGTGTGTTGGGATGTTGATAAACAAACATACGTGAAGATAAATATGTAATGAAAAAGATAAAGAGGAGAAGCACAAAACCACCACGCGAGTATTTATAGTGGTTCGGCTACAAGGACACCTTCCTTTCCCTACTCCACTCCCCCAGTCACCTACCGAGAGTTTGTAATCACTACACAACACGACTCCTTATGGTGGAGAAACCTTAACAACGCTATTACTCTTTATCCGGTACAAGCTAGATATACGGTTCTTTTACTAAGGAGAACCAAACCTATCACAACGTTTCCTACCCTTTCTCCGGTACTAGGCTAGATACCGAGTTCCATTACAATGGAGGAACTACTACCCAACACTACACCAACACTACACCAACACCTAACCCCAAAGGAGATGTACTCCTTATAATAACATCAACAAGGATAACAATATCCTTTGACCCAATACTAATCTATCTTGTACATCGAATCACACCATATCGAATGTACACCTAAGGCACCTTTCACTAATCCCTTTGACTCGATCTTCAAGATACCCTTCACTAATGTCTTGTGACTTGACTTATAGGCATCCTTCACTAATGCCTCTAATCTTGACTTCTAAGCACCCTTCACTAGTGCTTTCAATACGGATGATCGACACCCTTCACTAATATCTTCGTCTTGACACTTGAGACATCTTTCACTAATGTCTTCAACACTACACTTCTAATGAGAAAGAAGAAAACTATCAACAAGAGAACCTCAGTAGTCTTGATGATAACGCAGCATGGCAACTCATGGACTTGAGCTTGCTTGACTTCAAAAGGTGGTGATCTTGCCTTTAAGAGGAACCTAGAGGATCACACAAAACAAAACTACATACATAGATCACTTGGATCCTGAGTTAAAGAGTTTTTAACTCAAAGATAAACTATGTGAGAGAGGGGTTGAGAAATAATGAAGAAATGGCTCACTATTTATAGAGAGAAAATAGCTAGTGTTCCACGGATCCCACGGATCCCTCACTGGAGGATCCGTCCAGGCAATACTGGGGATCCGTGGACGCTCCCCTTGCCCATGGGTTTTGGGTCATGGGTTATGGATCATGGTATCAAAGTAGATACAATGTATCTCCAAGATGCAATGCATCTAGTCCATGGTTCTTGGATTAAAACTATGGGCCATGGATAAAAACCATGTATGACTTAAGCATGATGTCATACAATGGGTTATGTGACAACTCGTAATTTCAGGTCATTTCTCAAACTTTGAAAATTTCACTATTCATCTAGGGTAATTTACTATTCATTATTTTACTATTCATCATTTTTGAAGTCGATTTGATATTTTGAAAGGTCATTTTAAAATTTCACTATTCATCATTTTCGTAAACTAGGTTTACGAGTATTAAATACGGGTAACCTTGAGGGTTTAGCTGCGTATTCATGGAACATCATTGAGGATATTTCATATAGACTAGAGTTAGTCTACATATCATCAGTAACATTATCATCATATTAGTTCATGCATGGGTTTGCATATTTCATTAAAGTATATTTTTTCTATTAAATAAACGCTATCACACGATCATTTATTTTGAATAATTGATCCGACACTTCCAACAATTGTCCTAATATATTTGTATACTCATTTTAAGACTATAAAAATTATATTATTAGTTTACCCGATGTTTTAAATTTATTTTGTATATAAATTTTTATAAATATATATTTACAACGGTTTTCGTAAATTCCATTCGATAAATATTATTTCACTCAATACATGCGAGAAATGCCCTTTTATAATTTTTTATGACTTCAATATATTTATTTTGTTCGATAAAAATCGATTTCAAGCTAACGCTATATAATAACTATTTATGTACCAAATACTCAATATACATTACATTTTATATAATTAATCATCCAAAATACACCTCATCCCCCCCCCCCTTTATGCCCTTGCCGACCAAACACTCCTAGTCATCCATTTTATAAAATCTTGACCAAATAAATGACACATACACATTATGTCTAGATATTTTACATTATACAAGAGTTGTACAAAAATGAAACACATACAAACACACTTTGAAAGGTGAGAACAAAAAGAAACTCTCTCTTTCCTTTGTTGTGGGCCAAGCAAGAACATCAAGGAGAATCCATCAATTAAGCAAGATCAAGTATTTTACAAGTGATATTAGTAATCTATTTCAAGGTTTTGAAATAAAAACCAAAAGATTAATTAAGTTTCTAGTTCCAAAACTCTTCAATCACTCAAGTAAGTGTTCTAAATAATTTTCCTAATCTTTCACACTCTTACTTGATGTATTTTTATGATCTAGTAAGAAAACATGCAAGTATTATGTGATTCATGCCACTTTTAAGTGTTTTTATTACTTATTATGAGTTTTATTCATCCTGTAATTAATCCCTTAAAACATACCATTGTTAATGATGTTTAGGAACTCATGATACCGTAAGAAGGTGTATGGTAGGTTTGGAATATATTTGGTGTTGATTTGAAGTGATTGAAACAAGTATTACGCAAGAAAAATCAAGTTAAACGATATATATATAGTTGCTGTCCATTTTTATAAAATCTGGAAATTTCAACAGGTCATGGACTGTTTTGGCTTATATTTTCAGAAAATAGACTTTAAAACGAAACCATGGTCGCTTGAACGGGTTAAAACGGATTTATAACAAAGAAGTTACGCTATTTTCAAGTTTAACGACGAAAACTAATTTTCTGAAAATATGTAAGTTGTTAAGGGTTATTTTAAGGGCAAAAATGAGTCTAAACATTGTCTAAATGAGTCGATTTGTCAAAAATATATTAGTAAACTTTAACACAAAAACAAGGATTTATAAACGAGAAAACGAACTTATAACGACTAAGTTACACGTGTTTTAAATAAGGTTGTCGTAACTATTTTTCACAAGTAATAACACTTATATATATTTTCTACTAGGCCAAAATGGTTATCGCTAGTGACCATGTTTGGAGTCATTTTTTATATCGATAGAATATGTTTGAGAAAACGATGTCTTCAAGTAAAAGTGAGTTTGCCTAGCCTATTTTCCAAAATAATCAACCGTTCGTCGAACGGAGTTGTAACGAATAATATGCGGTCACTCAAACTTTGCCGAAAACTAACCTCAAACAAAATTTTTAGTCCACACCCTACTTCATCTTTATTTTTCTATGATCGAGACTTCTATGATCAAAAGTTAAATGCTAAGACTTTTAGATATTGCGCTTTCCAAAATCATTGAGTTTATTTCCTAACACTCATTCACTATTTTACGACTAGCTTTCGGATTACTAGCCACTTTCACGAATAATATCAAAGTACATTATTTTGCACAAAAACTATAATTTCTTGATAAATCACAAAACGACTATCATAGGATGTCATTTCAACGTAAGTACTTGTAAAGTATTTTATAACGTGACGAGATGTCATAAACATATATTTCGGCGATAAACTATATTTTCAAAAACGCACAAGTGGTATGGATATCGTATGAGTTTGCATGCACAACATTATATCATGACTTATATTAGATCATATCATTCATAATAGGTTGCAGTTAGAGATTGCGCCTCATTTCAGTGTATCCACTTCTGCCATCATAATCATTGTATCAAGTGAGTTTTCATAGCCCCGTTTTACAAGTTTATACTTTATTTCAAACCTACGGGGGAGCATACATTGCACATCATTTTTATTACGATACCAAGTATATAAAATTCATTTACATTGCTTAAGTTAACTCATTGCCAATTGAATGTCCCCATTTCATAATCATGAACCGTTAATTCCGGAAGAAGCGAGGGTGACTGAATAGATCTATTGAGGGTGACACCTCCATCCGGTTGGTGGTCCCAACCGTCAAACGGATGCATTTCATTTAATATCATTATTTGAGTTGTTTGGCAAAACACTCTGTTGATCAGTCTAGCTTCGGTGTCATGTGCTTATAGCAATTGTAACATTTTTATGTGACATATTTGTCATACATGGCCTATACTTGTGGTAGTCGTATAAAACATTTTCATAAACTCTATGAACTCACTCAACTTTTGTGTTGATACTTTTAGCAATGTATTTTCAGGTATCAAAGGCATATACTTCATGGCATACATAAGGAGTTGTCATAGAGTCGCGTGGGACGACGATCTCACATGGGTTTTATGCACTTTAAAACATCGTTAGATTGTCAAAAACTTATTTCCGCACAAGTTGATTTTCATTTAGGACCTATATTTTGTAAACTCTGAATGTTTTAATAAATCAAACGATGTACTTTCAAAACGACACTTTGGGTCGTTCAATATAACTCAGAATGTGATGCTATGGCGTTATTCCCAGAATTCTATTCCTCTGCAAAATAGGTATTTGGGGGTGTGACATTGGCATTAGAGCAAGAGTTATAGAGAACTAGGTTGTATCATTGACCCTAGACTATAACTACATCATCATAGCATCTCATCATTTCATCATAAGTGCACATTTACTTTACATGCGGTTTTACGCATTATGCGGTTATTTACTTTCATTTCAAATCGATTGTCACATAGATGTCTACAGATACCTATCCCATCATACTCACATCAGACTCTGACATGGAGGATACCTTGTCATTCCCTACTATAGTTTTAACATCAGTCGACTATACACTAGACTTACCACACATATTATCCGATATAGAGATTGAACCCTTTGAAGAGGACAAAGTTACACCTACACGACCACTGTCTCCATCGATTCCATAGGAACAGGCAGCCCTGTCGGGACAGATCATACCATTTGGTAGGACTTATAGGCTTAGTCCTAATGGACCTATTAGGATGCTTAATGCAAGGAAGAGAGTACATTCTCTTACCCTCATTTTTAGGTCACCTGTTACTCATGTAGTACAACCACCATCAGCTACTCATACCACTATTAGTCGTTCAATAGTGCATACTCTAGCTTTACCTCTAAAACGTCGCGAGACAACACGAAAGAGGGTAGTATCTCATTCACCATCATCTCCTAACTTACCACTAGAATTTTCGTCATCATCATCATCATTATCATCTAGAGCACCATCCGTACCATCACATCTCATAGACGCTACTCATACATCTGACTTGCAGCTTGGGAAACGTGCATGATTTGACACACCATTACCATCAATCACTAAGACTATAGACACTACACCATCTTATAGGTTTGAGGACTGTGAGAGTTCTAGGGCTGTTGCTGCTAGATAGCCTACTGCTTCTACACTTGAGACATGATTAGACCATCAACAGGAACGGATAATAAGTACCTTTCTATCTAATGTAATCTTTATCCTTTATTATCTCCACGATAATCACAACCTTTGTTTATTCCATTCCCTATTCCAATTGCCCAATTTTCAATCACTTCATAACAATATACCGCTATCTTAGTAGGGATTAGGGCAACTTTATTGTTGACTAATTAGGAGACTATTACCATTCTATGAGGTTCTCCCATGTATCCTACAAACCATTCAACAATTCTTATTTCAAGTTATTTTGCTACCACTTTATGAAATTATTTCGCATAATTTTATTTCAAGCTATTTTACCACCATCTTAGGAAAAAAAATTTGTTTCACAAAGTTCTAAAACAATTTGTTTTGTTACCACCCTATAAATTGATTTTCAGTCATTTTATTAACTATTTACTACCATTACGCGAAACGATTTTCATGTTACTCTGAAAAATTGTTTGAGCCATTATCTTACAAAACAAAACGTTGAATACCATCTAAAACTTCGTAGAAACATAATACCATTTCAACAAAACCAAGCATGACATCATTTGTCCTCGATTATACATAGCCTGATCACCTATGTATAATTCAGGAAATATTATGTCATGAAAGAAACAAGCATCTTTTCAAACTTCCTAAAACAATCTTCACTCAAAAGCAAAACTTTGTAATCAGATAAATTATTTATAAACATCTCTTTTGTTAACGCTCTATAGATACTTACGCCATTCATCACTCACTCAACCGGTAAGTTGAAATATTACTAGTGAGCTTTTTAGGAAAGACTTTCTATACCATCTATGAGGAGGATTCCTCGATACAAGAAAACAATGAAAGGATTTCAGAACTACCAAAAAGGACTAGAAAAAGGTAGTGAGATGTTTCAAAACTAAATAGAAATCTTAAGACATCACGAGACATTCCGAACAACTATCTTTGGATTAGAACCCAAATTCTATCATTTCAAAAGTGCCAGCTAGACCGTGTTACAAGAAATTGTACAAAGCAAATACCCACTAAGTAACACTATAGAGATAAACCAACGCTATGAAAACTCAACAATATGTGAACTTCCCTACAATGAGTTTCCCTTAAAGGAAAATTGAGTTAAATTAAGGTTATTGATATAAACTTTCCCTAAGGCATTGTGTTCTCTAGAAATTCCAGATAACCTCACTTCCATATCAATAGATGCAACAAGTCTGAACATATCAAAAAATCAATGACTCTCCATCTACAAGTGAAAACAGAACAAACATCCTTCGACATAGTATGAGCTGATATCTATGTTTTTGATAGCATGATAACAATCTCAGTGATGAACTATTTTAGAAGCATGCAATATCAGAACAAATCTTGAAAATCAACCACCACATCACATCACTTAAATATTTAGGGTTTTGTGACTTGACAACATAGAGCAGGGAAATATTTCGATAAGAGAAATTAAGAGAAACACCATCAAGCAATAAACATCTTAGTAATGGAGACTAAGCGCCTTAGGCAAAGAAGACTCAAGTCATGACATTCGCTAGAACTAGAAACGCGAGGAATCACAACTGTTACCCATAATCTATCCTTTTCAATAATGTCCTTTTTGACAGACTTGACATTTTGGAATTTGTCATGAGACATGTGGTGTCAATTTCAATTATACCTAATATAATGTAGCCGATTCACTTTAGACTTCTGACAATCATTTCAAGATTCCCATGGAACCTACTGGGACATGAGTAAAGCCTATTATCCTCAGCTCAATGGTCAGAGCGAGAGAACAATTCAAACATTAGAAGATATACCCAAAGCGTGTATGATTTTCTGGAAATTATTAGGCAAATCATTCTTCATCAAACAAGTTCCCTACAACAATAGTGATCACATGAACATACTGACTGCACCATTTGAGGCACTCTATGGTTGAGGTGTCAATCACTTATTTACGGGCCAAAATCAGGAAAGTCCAACTCACTAGTCCATAACTTATTTATGAAACAACAAAGGAATCGTATAGATCAAGAATCAGTTACAAGCAACAACAAATAGATAGAAAAGCTACGACGATATACGATGCAAAATATTGGAAATGTGTTCCATAAGTCACAAACCATTAGAATTTCAAGTTGACAACAGTGTTATGTTGAAAGTCTCGCCTTAGAAAGGCGTAGTACGATTAGAAAAACGCGAGAAGACCCGATGTGACTCAAAATATCCTCACCTTTTCACAAATAACACTCTAGACACCAACATGAACTGAATTCAGGAACTGAATTCCTTTTTGGTTGGGCGAATGTGACAGCTCGTAATTTCAAGTCATTTCTCAAACTTTGAAAATTTCACTATTCATCTCGGGGAAATTTACTATTCACATATTACTATTCATCATTTTACTATTCATCGTTTTTGAAGTCGATTTGATATTTTGAAAGGTTATTTCAAAATTTTACCATTCATGAAACACTATTCATTCCCGGAGAAAAATCACTATTCATGATTCACTATTCATCATTTTCGTAAACTAGGTTTACGAGTATCAAATACGCGTAACCTTGAGGGTTTAGCTGCTTATTCATGGAACATCATTGAGGACATTTCATATGGACTAGAGTTAGTCTACATATCATCAGTAACATCATCATCATATTAGTTCATGCATGGATTTGCATATTTCATTAACGTATATTTTTTCTATTAAATAAGCGCTATCGCATGATCATTTATTTTGAATAATTGATCCGACACTTCCAACAATTGTCCTAATATATTTTTATACTCATTTTAAGACTATAAAAATTATATTATTAGTTTACCCGATGTTTTAAATTTATTTTGTATATAAATTGTTATAAATATATATTTACGACGGTTTTCGTAAATTCAATTCGACAAATATTATTTCACTCAATACTTGCGAGAAATGCATTTTTATAATTTTTTATGACTTCAATATATTTTATTTTGTTCCGATAAAATCGATTTCTAGCTAACGCTACATTTAATAATTATTTATATGTACCAAATACTCAATATACATAACATTTTATACAATTAATCATCCAAAATACACCTCAGCCCCCCCCCCCCCTTTACGCCCTTGCCGACCAAACACCCCTAGTCATCCATTTTATAAAATTATGACCAAATAAATGACACATACACATTATGTCTAGATATTTTACATTATACAAGAGTTGTATAAAAAGGAAACACATACAAACACACTTTGGAAGGTGAAAACAAAAAGAAACTCTCTCTTTTCCTTTGGTTGTGGCCAGCCAAGTAAGAACATCAAGGAGAATCCATCAATTTTGCAAGATCAAGTATTTTACAAGTGATATTAGTAAGCTATTTCAAGGTTTTGAAATAAAAACCAAAAGATTAATTAAGTTTCTAGTTCCAAAAATTCTCCAATCACTCAAGTAAGTGTTCTAAATAATTTTCCTAATCTTTCATACTCTTACTTGATGTATTTTTATGATCTAGTAAGAAAATATGCAAGTATTATGTGATTCATACTACTTTTAAGTGTTTTTATTACTTATTATGAGTTTTATTCATCCTATAATTAATCCTTTGAAAAATACCATTTTTGATGATGTTTAGGAACCCATGACACCCTAAGAAGGTGTATGGTAGGTTTGGAATACATTTGGTGTTGATTTGAAGTGATTGAAACAAGTATTACGCAAGAAAAATCAAGTTAAACGATATATATATAGTTGCTGTCCATTTTTATAAAATCTAGAAATTTCGACAGGTCATGGACTGTTTTGGCTTATATTTTCAGAAAATAGACTTTAAAACGAAACCGTGGTCGCTTGAACGGGTTAAAACGGATTTATAACGAAGAAGTTATACTATTTTCAAGTTTAACGACGAAAACTAATTTTCTGAAATATGTAAGCTGTTAAGGGTTATTTTAAGGGAAAAAAAATGAGTTTTAAACATTGTCTAAATGAGTTGATTTGTCAAAAATATATTAGTAAACTTTAACACGAAAACAAGGATATATAAAACGTAGAAAACGGACTTATAACGACTAAGTTACAGGCGTTTTAAATAAGGTTGTCGTAACTATTTTTCACAAGTAATAACACTTATATATATTTTCTACTAGGCCAAAATGGTTATCGCTAGTGACCATGTTTGGAGTCATTTTTTATATCGATAGAATATGTTTGAGAAAACGATGTCTTCAAGTAAAAGTGAGTTCGCCTAGCCAATTTTCCAAAATAATCAACCGTTCGTCGAACGGAGTTATAACGAATAATATGCGGTCACTCAAACTTTGCCGAAAACTAACCTCAAACAATATTTTTAGTCCAACTACCCTACTTCATCTATATTTTTCTCTATGATCGAGACTTCTATGATCAAAAGTTAAATGCTAAGACTTTTAGATATTGCTACAAGCTTTCCAAAACCATTGAGTTTATTTCCTAACACTCGATATTCACTATTTTACGACTAGCTTTTCGAGGCCACTTAGCCACTTTCACGAATTATCAAAGTAAATTATTTTACGACAAAAAACTATAATTTCTTGATAAATCACTAAACGACTATCGTAGGATGTCGTTTCAACGTAAGTACTTGTAAAGTATTTTATAACGTGACGAGATGTCATAAACATATATTTCAGCGATAAACTATATTTTTAAAAACGCACAAGTGGTATGGATATCATATGAGTTTGCATGCACAACATTATATCATGACTTATATTAGATCATATCATTCATAATAAGTTGCAGTTATAGATTGCGCCTCATTTCAGTGTATCCACTTCTGCCATCATAATCATTGTATCAAGTGAGTTTTCATAGCCTCGTTTTACAAGTTTATACTTTATTTCAAACCTACGGGGGAGAATACATTGCACATCATTTTTATTACGATAACAAGTATATCAAATTCATTTACATTGCTTAAGCTACCTCATTGCCAATTGAATGTCCCCATTTCATAATCATGAACCGTTAATTCGGAAGAAGCGGTGAGTGAATAGATCTATTGAGGGTGACTCCTCCATCCGAGTTGGTGGTCCCAACTGGTCAAACGGATGCATTTCATTTAATATCATTATTTGAGTTGTTTGGAAAACACTCAGTTGGGGCGAACATCATGATCGCTTCAAATTGTCATGTCATGCTTATAGCAATTGTAACATTTTTATGTGACATATTTTTGTCATACATTGCCTATACTTGTGGTAGTCGTATAAAACATTTTCATTAACTCTATGAACTTACTCAACCTTTGTGTTGACACTTTTAGCAATGTATTTTCAGGTATTCAAGTACTATATACTTCATGGCATACATAAGGAGTTATCATAGAGTCGCGGTGACAACGCATCTCACATGGGTTTTATGCACTTTAAAACATCGTTTGGATTGTAAAAAACTTATTTCCGCACAAGTTGATTTTCATTTGGGACCTATATTTTGTAAACTCTGAATGTTTTAATAAATCAAATGATGTACTTTCAAAACGACACTTTAGGTCGTTCAATATAACTGTAACTGTCATGCTATGGCAGTCATCCCCCAGGAATTCCATTCCACTGTAAAACAGGTATTTTGGGGGTGTGACAGGTTATGGGTCAAGCTCCATGGGTATGGGTCATGGACTTTGGGTTGTACCCAGCTATATTCAATGTATTTGGTCAATGGGTAAAATACTTAAGTTTCTACCCATTTATATTACCCATTATAATACATACTAGTAATGTATATATTTGCCCAATATGTAATCACTAGTTGTTGTACATATGTATTATTAAATCATAAAATCACTTATACTTGTTTTAGTGTTTTTATGTGAAAACATAAGTGTGTTAGAAAACTATTGGCTCAAACTATTTATGTATTTTATTTGTTTCGTTAAAATGATTTTACGTTTGTTATCGAAAAAACATTAGAAGATCGTAAAATATAAATAAACGTTTTTATAATAACATCAACAAGGATAACAATATCCTTTGACCCAAACTAATCTATCTTGTACATCGAATCACACCATATCGAATGTACACCGTAGGCACCTCTCACTAATGCCTTTGACTCGATTTTCAAGACACCCTTCACTAATGTCTTGTAACTTGACTTCTAGGCATCCTTCACTAATGCCTCTAGTCTTGACTTCTAAGCACCCTTCACTAGTGCTTTCAATACGGACGATCAACACCCTTCACTAATATCTTCGTCTTGACACTTGAGACATCTTTCACTAATTTCTTCAACACTACACTTCTTATTAGAAAGAAGAAAACTATCAACAAGAGAACCTCAGTAGTCTTGATGATAAAGAAGCATGGCAACTCATGGACTTGAGCTTGCTTTACTTCAAAAGGTGGTGATCTCACCTTTAAGAGGAACATAGAGGATCACACAAAAACAAAACTACATACATAGATCACTTGGATATGGGGTTAGAGAGTTTTTAACTCAAAGAGAAAGTATGTGAGAAAGGGGTTGAGAAACAATGAAGAAACGGCTCACTATTTATAGAGAGAAAATAGCTAGTGTTCCACGGATTCCTCACTTGAGGGATCCGTCCAGTGCAATACTGGGGATCCGTAGGACGCTCCCCTTTGCTCATGGGTTTTGGGTCATGGGTCATGGGTTATGGATCATGGTATCAAAGTAGATACAATGTATCTCCAAGATGCAATGCATCTAGTCCATGGTTCATGGATTAAAACTATGGGCCATGGATAAAAACCATGTATGACTTAAGCATGATGTCATGCAATGGGTTATGGGTCAAGCTCTATGGGTATGGGTCATGGACTTTGGGTTATACCCAACTATATTCAATATATTTGGTCAATGGGTCAAATACTTAAGTTTCTACCCATTTATTTTACCCATTATAATACATACTAGTTATGTATATATTTGCCCAATATGTAAACACTAGTTGTTGTACATATGTATTATTAAATCATAAAATCACTTATACTTGTTTTAGTGTTTTTATGTGAAAACGTAAGTGTGTTAGAAAACTATCGGCTCAAACCATTTATGTATTTTATTTGTTTCGTTAAAATGATTTTACGTTTGTTATCGACAAAACATTAGAAGATCGTAAAATATAAATAAACATTTTTACGGCTTATTTGTATTAACAATATCTTCCTGCTCTAGTGTTTGGTTACGACGGCTGGACGAAATCCTAACTTCTAGGGTCTTTCATTTTGGTTGCTTGTTCGAAGATGGCATGTTGTTGTACGTTAGGGTATTACCCTATGTCAATGGATTTCTGATCTCTTGCATGGATTTGTGCTATAAATTTATCTTTATTATTGTATATTTTGGTGCATTAATATATTAGGATGTGGGGGATTAGAAATCAGAGGTATAATGGAAGTCGCAACTCTGATCGATTGTGATTATTGTTGCGTTTATGGTGCTGGTCAACTCGTTCGATTACTATGATCAATAGTACTACCTTGTTTGGGTGGTATTCGGTTCCTTGTTATGGAGTTGTTCAGTTTGATCGTGGTTCCAATTGGTGGGATCACGTTTTTGTTTTGCGTACGCCAATTAAAGATGATTTCGATGTGTTCTTATCGTCGTAATTCAACTTTGTTGTTGCATTTGGAAGTTAGGGTTGGTATTAACCCTATGCACATGTTTCTAATCCGTACTTTGCTGGTTTACACTCATATCCAGTGTTTCGGGTGATGAAACTTTTCATTTTCTTTAGCATCTTTTGTGATGCTATGGTGATTATGTGAGTGGATGTTGGTGTTGCTCTCCTACTTTAGGTTATGATTATTATTGAAGATGGAGCTGCACACTATGAACATGGTTGTTGATACCTAGGTTTATTACATTTTTTGTTTTTGAATGTAATTGGTGAGTCTAGCAGTTAGCTATGTGCGTGTTCTGAAATTTGTAGATGTAATCTCGCCTATGTAACGGGCTGTGGATATGGGATTCACCTATGTCACTTGTACTTCAACGTTTTTTGGTGTAATGAATTTTACTGGGGTGAATTAACCCTTTTACCCAAAAAAAATTTGGTATCACACAGAAGTATAGAATAATGGTTTTTCTTAAGAAAACTCATTTATTCAATATAAATCAAAGTTTACAATCAAATTTATTGCAAAAATACAGGCCCATAATAAATAAGCGGTCCCAAATAAAAATATCAAAGTCGTCTATACCATGCCATGTCATTGCCCCAATGCCTCCAAAAGTAAACTATTGCCCCAATACCTGAAAATACATGCTAAAAGTGTCAACACGAGGTTGGTGAGTTCATAGGGTTACATAAATGTATAATGAGTTCAAAAGAGCCTTTTGATCATTGTGACGCCCACAATGTCGCGAAAACAGAGTTTATCTTATGTAAAATAGTGATGCAGACCACAAGGTTTTTAAACACTGATAATCGTTCACAAACCATTCAAAATTTACCATAGGCTGAGATGGGGGATTCACTCCCATCATTTGTGATTCATCGTTTTTTGGTGTAATGCATTTTACCACGGTGAAAAATCCCTTTTAGCTAAATTTTTTTTTACCATAGGCTCACACTGCCTAAATCTATATCATATCAAAATAACTATTACGCAAGCTAAGTCATAAACATTTGAGCAATGATCATGCCCTAATCACATACATAAACTGACATGTCATGCGTCATGGCAAGTTGGTGCATCCACAAATCCGGGTAAAATCCCTGCAAAGTTGGGCAACCAAAGTCCAGACGGGGTGGTCAACCACAATAGACCTATCTATAACATTCATGCTTCCTTCCAGATATAACGACCTAATAGTTGGCAACTAATGGGATACTCAACCTTATCCTTGACTACGTAATACTTCCCAAACCATTTCCCAGTCAAATCAAAATTTCAAGCACTTATGTCCTCATAAAAACATATTCAAACCAAATTATGCATTTCATCAAACCAAGTAACAATCGCTTATTCAAATCAATCAACTTTGTATTTAGTAAAAATGAGCATGTATTTTACCTCCTCAGGTTGCAAAAGTGGGTGTAGGTGTTGTGCCAACCGGTTCAAATGATCTACCTGATGTTCTAAGCATTGATCATAATGATACTAAACGGGGGGCTGATCCTACGGTGGGTGAGTCTCAAACTAAATTTCATTCATTTGATAATGTTCTAAATGCTACTCGTATATGTCTGAGGGTGAATTTAAGGTCTTTGGTTAATGAGGACCGTGTTGGTTTCCATGATACAGTACTTCATATGGCTGCTATGGAGAAAGTAGTATGTCGATATGAGAATACACTGGTCGGTTACTTCCTTGGTAAGACGATTGCTTTCCCGAATGTTCAAAGTTATGTTACAAATACCCGGGGAAAATTCGGTTTGCAAAAGCTTATGAAAAATGGTGATAGTGTGTACCTCTTTAAGTTTGCTACCAAGGAGGGTGTGGGTCGTGTTTTGGAACGAGGTCCTTGGATTATTCGTAACTCGCCTATTATTCTCAACAAATAGACTCCTAATTTACTCCGGAATAGGAATGAGGTAACCAAGGTACAGGTTTGGATTAAATTGCATAAAGTTCCATTGGTTTCTTATTCAAAAGATGGTTTGAGCCTGATTGATACACAAATAGGGTAACCTATTATGTTGGATGCCTTTACAAGCTCTATGTGTGTTGAGTAATGGGGGCGTATTAGTTTTGCTCTCTCCTTAGTTGAAGTAAGCACATATTCTGAATTAAAGAGCACTGTTACTATGGCTATTCCGAATGAAGATGGTAATGGTTTTACGACAGAGATTATTGATGTTTAATATGAATGGAAGCCTCCACATTGTGGTGATTGCAAATCTTTTGGGCAAACTCTTTTTGATTGCCCAAATCGTGTTAAGGAGACTGTTCGCAATAACATTAATGTGGCAACTAAGGAATCTAGTCTGGTAGATGCTCATGAAGTGGGATTCACAGAGGTTAGGAATCATAAGTACAAAGGGAAGAACGTGGCATCTTCGTCTCAATCTCTTCCTGTTGGAGGTGTTAGGCTTAATAAGCCTAAACCAACTTTTTTTAGACCGAAACAGATTGATCCTAAGGTTCATGTTGATCCCAGTTGAGCAATTCATCAAATTGATTGAGCTAGATAAATCTAACACAAACAAAGTATAGCAAGGTGTCTTGTAATAAATCTTAAACACTATGGAAAATTTAATGTTTAATGACAAAGAGAATACTTAACACAATTTGTTTCTCACAAAAAACTTCAATATATTTATACGAATACTCAAAGGTATTAGGGTTACAAAACCTTGAAGTGATCGACTCTAGAATAACTCGTACTCTAAATCTAACCTAGGACCTCCTTTTATAGGCTAAGGAGTCCTATTAGGTTTACAATAACTTTCTACACAAGATACATCTTATAGAATATCTTCTATAATTATCTAACCGACTATACAAAATCTAATAAGCAGTACTAACTATTTGTACTGGCAGTTGGTACTGCTAGTATATTCTTCTCGCAGTCCACAGTTAAGTCTAATAGTACATAACACTTAACCTTGGCAGTACAAACTATCTTTGCTAAATTCCCAATAATCCTCCCCTAAACTTGTGATTTCATTTGCAAATCAGCAAGTTTCTTGAATATGTCTTGTTCTTTATAGTATTGGGGAATTTTACAAACACCTACTTGTTTGGTTTGC
This sequence comes from Chrysanthemum makinoi, assembly GCA_910596185.1. Lineage (NCBI taxonomy): Eukaryota > Viridiplantae > Streptophyta > Magnoliopsida > Asterales > Asteraceae > Chrysanthemum > Chrysanthemum makinoi. The sequence goes on along the minus strand of OU343225.1, from coordinate 229,801,730 downwards.
TTGGTCTCTAAGCTTGAATGAAGATCTTGTTCACTAAGTTTCTTGCCATTTCATTATCTTCTTCAGTCTTTAATCTTGAAGATAACATTGCAATCATTGTCTTCAATCTAAGCGGATACTCTTTCTCCACCAACATAAACGAATCATGTATGCTTGTATAGACATGATGTACACCAGATGGCCCATATAAAATCCAAGTTGTTTCTAGAACTGCAGAATCTTGACATCAAAGTCTGTCAAAAGGATCATGCTCAAATAATCTTTCCCGCTCTTCCCAAAGCTCCTGCTCCTTTTCATTAGGATCTTCTTTATGATTCAGCTTCTGCTGTACCAGTTCCCATAGTCTAACTAGATCATCTCTATCAAATTATTTGCACATATCTGCAAATGTCTTGTACATCTCCACTATGTCACCAACATTGATGATCTTCCAAGCTTTTCCAAATCTGTCACTATAAATCTCCCAGTCAATTATTCGATGCTTGGTCTGTAAAGCTTCTACATGCATTCCCTCATCAGGTTGTATAATAATTAAATCTTTCAATGCTTCATCCTCCAAATCTTTCTCTACTGCATATGAACTTCCTGCTATCTTTTGCTTTTTAGAAGTTTTAGACTCCAATAATAAACCTTCCCTCTTTGTTCTAACAGTTGGTTCTTCTGTTCCTACTAGTCTGAAGTCTTGAATTCTTCTACAAGCTCTGACATACATTTCTTGTATTTCATCAAAAGTCTTCCCCTTCAGTTGTAAATCTTTCTTGTAATCTTGATGTTTCAGATAGATCTTCATGTTCCTCATCAATTATCCTTTTGTTGGGGGTTTGACTCTTTTCTTTGTTCTATGATTTTCTCTCATCTGATTAAGTAAATCTTGGATAGCATCTTCTTTTTCTTCTTCTGGAACTGCTGCAGCTTCTTCTTCTTGCAACATTTGAGCAAGTAATCTATTTGACTCTTCAACAGATAGTTCAGCAGTCTTCTTCAACTTTTGATCTTCCAGAAATCTTACCACCTCCTGTTCTTGCACCTCTTTCTCTTTTTCTTCATCAAAAACCATCTGTGCATTAATCTTTTTCTTCTTTTGAACAGGTTCATTTTCAAGCAGAATGACTTTGCCTTAGTCAACCTTAGCAGTACCTTTTTCTGAACTAGCAGTTTCCACCGCCTTCTTTGCACTAGTAGCAATATCGTTGACATACTCTTGATCTTCAATCACCTCTGTTGGAGCTTCAAGATCAACCTCTTCAGTTTCAACTGGTTTTGTTTCTTGTACATAATCACCCATATCTTGATCTTGATCCCCACCACTCTCAAAGCTTAAAGTCCTCCCTTGAGTTTCAACATCTATTTTCCTCCCCTGTTTGTAAAATTCTCCAATATCTACTGGATCACTTGAACTGGTAGAATCTACAATGTTAGCCTTCCTAGGAGCTTGCAGAGCTTTAACCTTGAGCTTTAACCTCTTCACCTTCTTGACCAGGGTCGAGTAGAATATGGCATATAACTTCTTTGTTTCTTTCAAATCTTTCTCCAAAACTCTACCTTGGCTGTCAACTAGGTACACAATCTCATCAAATCTTTAAGTGATTGGCCGCCCTCAACACTTCCAGATGTGTTACCTTCTGGGAGAGGTGCATCATGAGGCATAGACTCAGTAGTCTCCCTACTTGGACTAGGAAGAACACTAAAGCCACCTATAGTATCCAGTTGGCTTGGGTTTCCATCTGTTGTATCCAGTCTGTGAGGACTAGAAACATCCGATGTTGCCATGGTTGGGGTCTTATTGATGTTACCACTGCCCTGTGCTGCATCTAAGCTAGAGACAGTAGTGGTAGACCCTTCTACTCTGCCAGAGGTAGTCTCATTTACTCCTGGGGTCCAAGTAGGAATACTAGGATGAGATGCCATAGTACCCTGTATGTGTTTTCTCCTATAGGTGTGTGTTACAGGTGGTGTATAGGTTACATTTGGAACAACAATGGGTGTGTGTTGGGACTTAGCTGGGATTGCTGATCCTTCACCCTGTACCTGCATAATCATGTTAAGAAATAAAGGAACTACCACCCCATTGAACAACCTTGATGCCATAGACATATTTGCAAAAAGTTTTTGTTGCAAACAAGGTGTTGGAAAAATTTCTTCATGGGTGAGTAGCTTGCTTTTCTTCAAAATAATTTCTATAAATCTTGGGTACATAAGAAATTTTGTTTTGGAATCCACATTCTTCACCATATTTTCAAAAATCAGTTTAGAAAAATTGTAAGTTCTGCCAGTTGATAAACAAATGAGAGCAATAGAAATATTGCTACTGAATTGTTCCCAAGACGTTTTCTTTAGTCTAATACAGTGAAGAAGTGTGTGTATTAAAAATCTCCATTGTGGGGAGAAACAGTCTTTTTGAAAAGTCAATTTTTGATTTGCTGTATCATATCCCATTCTGGATAGGTGTTGAAAAATCTCAGTATTTGGCAAGTCAAAAATTCCATCCTCATCTTCCAATCAGAGATGTCTCCTCAAGGAAGATTCAGATATCCTAATCTTCTTACCATCTACCTTAGCTTTTTCATTTTGTCCCCATGTTCCAATGTTTTGACAGTAGCAGTCTGCCAAAACTGTTGAATATGGGAGACATAGATAGTGGGGTTTGTGATAAGAGCATACCTTATGTATGATTGGTTTAGAAAATCCACTATCTGATGAAATTGTTCACTACCTTAAGGCTTTTACAAAAACGCAACCTAATTGTGAGATTTGAAGAATTCCAAATTATCCATGATAAAAGTTTTGGTATACTGCTGGGTTTTGATCGCTTTAGGTTTAATTAACAGTTGGTACTGGCAATTGAGATTTTATTAGGGTTTGAGGGAGTTGCGTATGTGATAACCTTTCCTTAGATGAAATCAGATAAAAATATGGAAGTGAAAAATTATCAAAAGAAACAACCCTATAAATATGACTTAGACAGATAAAAATCCCCAACGGCTAGTAAAAACGGTTTTAACCACACTATACCAATGTCTACTCAGCAATACCAAAATTTTACGCTAGCAGTACAAACTTTACACTAGCAGTACAAACTTTTTGACGAAAAATTTATTTGACAGTACAAACTTGTTATCATTGAAAAACATACTGTCCACCACATTTTGAGAAACTAAGTGTAAATTAAGAACACTTATCATAGTTTTTAGCAAACTACCAGCTATCAACGGATTTGAGATGTCTTTACCAATATCCGTTTGCTTTGGACTAGTTAACTCTTCACTGTGAAGTATGGTGCATTAAAAAACATATAGTTTTTGGTAAACTATCAACCATGAACAAATTTAAGAAGTCCTTACCAAGAGCCGTTTGCTTTTGGACTAGCCAGTTCTTCATGATACATGGTGAACTGATTACCATTCCACACTCTAGTACACAAATCCACTCCAAAGATGAAATTTCCAAGAAGATGGAAGGACTTGCTTGCAAAAGAAGTTTTCCTAACCTGTAGATGTTAGTAGACACCAAGAAAAATACAATCCAAGATGTTCACACATATGAACTTATCAGGTTATAAAAGCAGTACCAAAATTTCACACTGACAGTACAAACTGCTTTTATTAGAAAACTCAATGTTGTAGTAGAAACATATTTTGACCTCAATAACAGTACAAATCCTTTACAAAACTTTACAAAAACACAAAGAGATAATATTTTTGATTAGAGATTCATCATACCAATAATTGCAATTAAAAACTGAAATCTACCCACATCAAAGCCTTTTGTGAGTAAGTCTGCAACATTGTTATCAGTATGAATTTTAACAATTTGAATAAGTTTCTTTTCATAAAACTCTCTTATAAAATGGTGTCTTATCTCAATATATTTTGTTTTTGAATGAAAAACAGGATTTTTAATTATGCACATTGTACTGCTATTGTCAATAAAGTTTTGTGTTCATAAATGTGACAACTGGTAAATTTTCGAGAACACATTTTCATACCACATCATACTTGTGACATTATTTTGATAAACTTGAAACATTTTTAAAACTTGAATCGGTCGAAAAATGAGAAATCATATTGGAACGTGTAAAATATAAGCACACATCGGACCGGCATGAGTTAACAAGTAATTTATATATATATTCATGATTTTATCGAGAGTAGTCGTGTTTATAGTCATTTTGAATGGAAAAATTATTTTAAAGCTAACGGCGCAATTTTCGTGAAATTCCGACAATGTTTGAGGGTCGAAACGAGCTCGAGAAGCAATATCGTGAAAATATGGAGAATTGACGCAACTGGCCCCTTGGAATATTTACCATATGCGCCCCCTAATTTGTGTTTTGACACTTTCGGTCCTTTCTGGGGTATAAAAACCCCAGCACACACACAAACACACTTTTTCTCACACACTTCTCTCTCTCACCTCTCTCTAACTTTTTGGTGACCGGAAAACCTCTGCCACCGTCTTCTCCGGCCAAAACTTCCGGCCACTCGTCACCGGAAAAATACACCACTAATACTAAAAGATAGATCGTCGAAATGTGATTCTTTTGACCTAGGGTACACGCGGTTGGTTTGTGTTATTTTCGTGGGTAAACCGTGTTTTGGATTTTTTGGGTTTTCGTCTTGCATGTGTTACCGTGATGTTTCACGTGTGTACTCGTGGTTGGTTTGTGTTATTTTCGTGGCTAAACCGTGTTTTCATGGTTGACTTGGCTTGGTCCTTGTGGAACGAGGGTCTTGGCCCTCTTGGTTAATATTTTGGGTCGTGTAGTATTCGATGGTGATGTTTTGGTGTTGGTAGTTGTGAAACCGACACGGTAACCAAGGTTACCGTGCCTCAGAGTGGGCTTTTCGTGGTGTCGAGAGTCTCCCAAGACTCCTTGGGATGGATTATTTGTTGTAGTGTTTTGTTGTTGGCTGTTTTTGTTGTTCGGATGTGACTGTCGCTACCACCAAACCTCCTTATCGCCGTGGAGGAAAAATTGTGTCATGCCGTAGAGGAAAATTTTCCGCAGCCAAGGGTAACCTTGGCGAGGCGGTTACCACAAGATTGAGACTTTGAGACAGGGACCTTGTGGTCACGGCAATCTTGGCAGTTTTGATATTCGAATGATTCGGGTTGACTTGGTCAATCTTATATACTGTTGATGCTAAACATATTGAAACTTGAACAATAAAAACGGATAACTAATAATAATTATAATAATAAAAATAAATGTCTAAGCCATTATGATAATGTCGTTGATTTGAGTCGTGATGGTTTGAGCACTTCGTGAATCACCACCTTATGGTTCGGATTGACCACGAGTAGCCGATATGGACTTTATGAGTATATGGACATTGTGGACTATATTATTATTAGACTATGACCCGAATTAGATACTTGACTTGGGAAACGGACTTGGGAATAGATGGGCTCGAGTCAATTAGTATTGACTCGAGAAGGGTTGGCTCGAAATGATAGGTCGAATGAGTTAAACATACTACGTTTTGAAAAATCTTGAGCATTAAATAATGCAATTAAACAATAGTTCAATTGTATAAGATAATCAATGTTTCTAAAAAGAAATAATAATGTAACACATTTTGAGACACGAGGCCCAAGTTTTCTATTTAAAAAATTTAATGTGAATTCGATCGCGGATTAGTTAACATTAATAAAAGTCTATTATCATATTTATTTGGACTTATTGGATTGACGAGTCCCATAAGAGCCCGATAAATATGAGAAGAGAAGATTATTAATGGCAACCCATCCTAATATCTCTACGTGCAACCCATCTAGATTTACCTTGAATTAATAAACGAGACGAAGGGACATCCAACCTTATTAAGTTTATGAAGCTAATAAGACTTGACGAATCCTTCGAGTACCTTATTAACGCATGGTTTTTTTTGGGTAAAAGGGTTTATTCACCCCGGTAAAATTCATTACGCCAAAACACATTGAAGTACAATTGACATGGGTGAATCCCATGCCTTCAACCCATTACATAGGCGACATCAACTGTAAAATGCAGAACAATGACCTAGCCAAATGCTAGAACTGACAATTACATTTAAAAAACAATCTAAATGTAAATAAAAACAGGTTCAAAGAACCTCATCCATAGTGAGCAACTTTGTTCTTCAACTATTAACGCATGGTTTAATCTATTAGACCTGACCTTTTTGTGACATACGTGACGCACATATTCTTGTATGTTTTTTTTGGTAAAAGGGCTTCACCCTGGTGAAATATATTAATCACAAACAAATGAAGTACACTGGAATGTGGCAGAGATACCACATTAACCTCAAGCTAAAGCTTGAACAACCACTACACACTAAACGCTTGTGACATGCCGCAAAGCGAAACTAAACATCAACATAAAAAAACTAAATCACCAATAGGAAACAACCACCGCATGAAACATGAATCGCCACAAATGTCCATCAGCCGCTTCGAAGGAGATTGATGAACCAAATAAGACTGCCTCCGTAAACACCTCTCCAGGTAAAAACCCAGTGGGAAGGGAAAAAGGAGTACAACTCTCAAGTGGATCTCCAACGAAAAATCCAAACAACCAAAGGCAACTTCCAAAGAGATCACATCATCCATCAGAAACCAGCACTCAGAAGACCACATCATGAATGCATAAGAGACAAAGGCAACTACCACACGCGCAAAAGATCTTCCGTTTTTGCCGTCTTCTTAAATCTGCACGAGAGAATCTTGAGACGAACTGTGGACTTGATAAGATCAACAACTTGGGCTTGGGATCTTTTTTGCGCCTTGAAAATCCTGTTGTTTCTTTCTTGCCAAATAATGTAAGTAGCAGCCGCAAACAAAAGCTTCGAAACAACACTCCTAACAGATCTAGATTTCACCGTACTAATAAGAAAGTGAACAATAGCATCCAGCAAAGAAGGCATAAAACCAACCCCAGCAAACACCTTCAACGAATCCCAGACCTGAAAAGAAAACAAACACTCAAAGAAAAGGTGATCATGAGAGTCCAGTTGCAAGTCACAAAGCGGACATTGCAACATCATATCATCCTGATGTCTCAACATATCCTTCATCTTTAACCTTCTCTTAATAACCAACCAAAGATGAAAAGCATGTCTAGGAATCCTCTGGGAAAACCAAACAACATGAAACCAATCAACTGTAGAGCCCCGAGGTCTAATGGAATCCCAAACCGTAGAGACCGAGAAATGCTTCAAAGTACCATCACTAGCATGCCAAGACAATCTATCCTCCGTATGATTAACCAACTGAGGAACCGGGATCGAAGCAAGAGAAGGATAACGACTAAACCACTAAATGGGCCAAGTTCACCCTTCGTCTGATACAATATCACTGACAGAAGCCCAAAGAGAAAAACCAGTTTGAAAAATATCCCGAGAAGAAACAATAGACGTCAAGGGACTCGCATCACACCAAGAATCAAACCAAGCAGAAGCCTTAGCACCATTACCTATAGTATACCATATGAATCTTCGAATAATCGGCCGAACCTGCAATATCTTCCGCCAACTCCATGTCATATTACCACGACATGAAATATCCCAAAAGTTACGATCTCTAAGCTTATATACATGAATCCATTTAACCCAAAGAGATTCCTTCCCCGTAACAATGCTCCATATATGCAAAGAAATCAAAGCAGTATTAAAAGAATCCAACCTTCTAATACCAAGACCCCCTTCTTGCCTAGGTAAACACACAACTTCCCAAGCAACTTTCGACTTACCTTCACGCGGCTCACCATGACACCACAAAAACCCTCTCATAAGTTGTTCAAGATCATGAACAATACGAGCAGGAAGAATAAAAACCGATGCCCAATAAATATGCATAGAAGAAAGAACCGATTGAATTAATTATAACCAACCAGCAAACGAAAGCGATTTGTTCCTCTAATCCTTGATCCGATTAGACAATCTCTCTACCAATTCCTTATAATCTCTAAAAATCAGCCTAGTAGTAACAAGAGGCACACCAAGATATTTAATTGGAAGAGACCCCTCATCAAATGGAAGGACCTGAAGAATAGCAATCTTGGTTTGATTAAGAACATTACAGAAATAGGCTGTACTTTTAGGCAAACTCGGCGTAAGACCAGTAACAAGCTTAAACTCTTCCAAAGCAGCCATGATAACTTGGGCTGAATGGAAATCACCATGGGCAAACAAAAACAAATCATCAGCAAAACACAAATTAATAATCTTCAATTTAGAACATTTGTGATGAAGAGTAAATGAATCCGATAAACGAACCCGGCGATGTAACATGAGCGTGAGAATCTCCATTACAAGGGTAAAGAGATAAGGAGACAAGGGATCGCCTTGCCACAATCCCCGCTTACCCATAAAATAACCATGTAACACACCATTAATACTGATAGAAAATGATGTAGACATAACACATTCCATAATCCAATCAACCATACGCATGTGAAAACTAAAACCAATCAGCACATTCCTTAAGAATCTCTAGTCCACCATGTCATAAGCCTTTTGAATATCCACCTTAAAAGCATAACGAGAAGGCCCTCGATCAAGATGATAATTATGCATCAGCTCCTGTGTAAGCAAAATATTATCCAAAATCCTCCTACCCGGAATGAACGTCGATTGTTAAACTCTCCTTGATACGGTTAGCAATAATCTTGCTAATACATTTATACATAACATTGCAGCAAGAAATAGGCCTGAAGTCATTAATCCGGGAAGGAGTATTGACTTTAGGAAGGAGAGCGATCGTAGTATGATTAACTTCTTTAAGAAGCTTACCATTAATAAAAAAACTCCTAAACCTCCTTAATAACATCCTCAGAAATAATATCCCATGCGCCTTTAAAAAAAGCCGCAGAAAACCCATCCGGACCAGGATATTTGTCATCACCCATCGAAAATATACAATCCTTAACCTCTTGAGCGGTAACACCCCTCACCATATGATTAACAACAACGGGATCAAGAGTAGAATTAAACAGCTCATTATCATTAAACGGAATAGAATGGCCCTCTTGACCAAGAAACGACGTGAAATGACTAACAAATGCATTCGGAACCTGATCTTGATCAAACCGGACACCCTCATTACTAAAAATAGAATCAATCCTACTCCTAGCTTTACGACTTTTAACCACCTTACGGAAATAAGCCGAATTAGCATCCCTAACACGAAGCCACTCTATTTTAGCCTTTTGCTTCAAAAACTCTGGTCCAAACGAATGGCATCATTATAAGCATTAAGATACGCAGATTCCTCTTCTCTAATTTAAACATTAAAGGGATCCGAATCTAACGCCCGTTGAACCGTATCCAATTCATGACGAAGTTTAATAACTTTCTCATGAATATTACCTTCATTATACAACAAAGAACGCAACGGCTTCTTCAATAACTTAAGCTTGCGTACAACACGATACATGTGGAACCCACACACATTCTTCTCCCAACATTCCTTAACCTGCATTTAAACCGAGGATTCTACACAATAATGTTAGCAAATTTAAACAGACGAAGTTTAAAAGAAATGGAAGAAGAGATAGTAAGGATAGTCGGGGAGTGATCCGAAATACGATATGGCTGAACAAAGCATGAGCCCCAACAAATACATCCGAAAAACCAAGATTGGCCATGATACGGTCAATCTTCTTGAGCGTTCCGTCCAACCCCCTTGGCTTCTGATTCCAAGTAAATTGCAGCCCCGAACGGTTAACATCAGCAACCTCAATGTCATCGACACACTCTTTAAATTCCCGCATAGCGATATCTTTAATTGACGATCCCTCCAATTTATCTTCTAAATTAAGGGCAGAATTAAAGTCACCAAGAATACACCAAGGGCGAGATCGAACATACCGCTTATGCAACTTAAGATTATCCCATAGAGGACGCCTATGAATATAACGGTTATGGTGTGACAATTCTCAATTTCCGGTCATGTCTCACATTTACTATTTCATCGTTTATCGTGAACTAGGTTTACAAGTATCAAATTCGCGTAACCTAAATGGTTTAGCTGCGAATTCATGAACAATCATCAAGGACATTTCATATAGACTAGGTTTAGTCTACATTTCATTAGCATCATTGTCATCATATTAGTTCATGCATGGTTTTGAATTTTATATTAAACGCATAATTTCTTATTAAATAAACGCTATCGCGTAATTAATTATTTTGAACAATTGATCCGATACTTCCAAAAATTATCCCGATATATTTTTATACTCATATTAAGATTATAAAAATAATATTATGAGTTTACCCGGTGTTTTAAATTTATTTCGTATATAAATTGTTATATTTATATAATTACGACGGTTTTCGTAAAAACTACACGATAATTATTATTTCACTCAAATTTTGCAAGAAATGTATTTTTATAATTTTTATGACCTCAATATATTTTATCTTGACCCGTTAAAAATTTATTTTTTTAGCTAACGCTACCCTAAATGTTCAAATATATACCTAATTACTAAACTAAACTTACAAATTACACATTTTACTACACATCTATATTTAAAAAAATATATACATATGAAAGCTAATTGCAAACACACCCTTGTCGACAACAAGGGTGATTCACAACTCTCATTTGCTAAATATCCTACATATAATTATATTATACTTCATATTAAACACATACAACAAAAGATTACAAAGTGTAAAAGATCAAAAAAATCCCTCTTCCTCTCTTCTCCCTACAACCGGCCACCATAGCAACAAAGAAGGAGATCACAAAAAGTTTCCTAGTCAAGTTCAAAACAATCTAGACACACTCTTGATTAAGGTTGTGAAATAAAAACCTTGGGTGTTTAGGATTTATCCTTTGTTCATAAAACCTAATCAAGTAACTAGTAAGCATCTCATATTCATTTTCGTCTTTCATACTCATGTTATGTTCATATTACCATGTTTGAGTAAAACATACAAGTTATATGATGTCTATACCACTTAAATTGTTTATAAACTATATAAATTCTTATATGTTATCCTATAATTACTCCTTGAAACATATCACTTTTGGTGATGTCTAGGAACCCATGACACCCTAAGAAGGTGTATGGTAGGATTAGAATAGCTTCGGAGTTGTTTTGAATTGGATAGAATAGGTTTTGCGCGTGAAAAACTCATTTCGACAAGTCTAATTAAGGGTCTGATCAAAATTGTGAAATCTGGAATTTTCGATAGTGGATAAAAATTTTTGGGCTAGACATTTAGAAAATACACTTTAAAAGCAGCGTGGCGCTTGATCGGGTTAAGCGGAGCTATAACGAAAAAGTTATGCTATTTTGAAGTTTGACGACGAAAACTAATAATTTCAGAAATTTCAGCATGTAAATGTCACTCTTTACGAGTCAAAAATGAGGCTTAAGCATTATGAAATGTGTCGACTTATCAAAAATATATTAGTATACTTGAATACGAATCTAAGGATGTAGAAAAGCGTAGAAAACGGATTTGTAGCGATTAAATTATACGTTTACACAAAGTTCTTTGTAACTTTATTATATAAGAAAAACTAATATATTTCTATTAGACAAACCTTACGGAAACAAATGACCATGTTGAGGGTCGTTTTTAACATTGAAGTAGTACTTTTTATAACATGATGTCTTCTAGTAAAAGTAAGTTCGCCTAGCATATTTTCCAAAATGTCCAACCGTTAGTCAAGCAGAGTTGTAACGAATAAAATACGGTCACTTAAACTTTGCGGAAACCACCCTAAAAACGATATTTTGGACACAAGTACCATACTTTACCTATATTTTTCTCCATGATCGAGACCTCTAGGATGAAAACTTAAATGCTAAAACTTTGAGATAATGATACAAGCTTCCCAAAACCGTCGAGTTTGTTTCCTGATACTCGACGTGCACCATTTTACGACTAGCTTTTCGAGGCCGTATATTCACTTTCATGAAATTTTCAAACGACATTATTTTACGACGAAAAGTTATAATTTCACAATAAATCACTAAATGACTATCGTAGGATATCGTTTCAACGTATATACTTGTAAAGTAATTTATAAATTGTCAAGACGTTATAAGATTATTTTTCGACAATAAACTTTATTTTCAAAAGTGTACAAGTGGTATGGATATCATATGAGTTTGCATGCACGACATTGTTTCATGACTTACATTAGAGCATATCATTCATTATAGGTCGCGGTTAGAGAGTTGCGTCTCATTTATGTGCATCCACTTTGTCATCATAACTATTGCAACAGGTGAGTTCATACCCCGCTTTTACTCGTTTAAATTCTTACAAACTCTTTGGGGGAGATCCATGCTTAAATACTTGTTTTTACTCTTGCGAATACTCAAACCAATTATACAATTGTGTTACACTATACTTCTTATACTCTTTGGACATTATGTGTGGTTTATTGCGATATGTGCCATAATGTGCTAAACTTGTTTTCAATTATGCTTCAACATACATACTTTAGCAACGGTTAACTCTGCGGGAGCCTGCGAGAGAGGTATTGATAGTACTATCGGTGCGCCCCCACCCTTGAGTCCACGATGACTTGACACAGGGGTGAATATAATCCGTATTCAATGAGACACAACAAACAATGTAACTTGTCAAGAGGTTCAGTTGGCTGTGATTCTTTGCATTAAGTACTTGCATATATCATATGCACATATGTCCTACTTACAAACAAGATTGACAATTCTACTTTGGGCAATGGGTTGTGAACACATAGGTTGCGAGTTTTGTATGGGCGGAACTTCGGGCCGAATGGATTTACAATGCCTTTGCTGCATCAACATTCTTTAAAGACTTTTTCAAATCATTTTCAACAAACTTATGAACTCACCAACCTTTGTGTTGACACTTTTTAGCATGTTTATCTCAGGTCGTAAGGCGATAGCATTTCATGGAGCTTTTGGGTCACATGGCATACATTGGAGTCTTGTGTTTTATCAATTACCATTCGACATGTTTTGTAACCCTTTATGTATTATCAACCTTTGGGATCTCATGTTTTGTAAACTTTAACTTTATTTAATCGAATGGTAAACTTTTCAAAACGTCTCATTTTAGAGGTCGTTTTATGTATCCATGCTTTGTGCTATGACATCATACCCCAAAGACACTATCGTTCATTTGTGATATTTTGGGGTGTGATAGATTGGTATCAGAGACTTGGTTATAGAGAACTAGGTTGCATTTTAGTTCCTAGACTATAACCGCTTTCACGTCGATCCTTTCTTTTCCTATCGCCTTACACCCTTTTCGTGCGCATATGTTTTCTAAAAAATTTCTTCTAGACCCACCTCATTGGATAACATGGTTTCCTTGTACCGATAGGGGAGTCCCAAAATCTAGTCAAGTCATCAAAAAATATGGAGCTCGAATGTGAGCACTTATCTAACTTGATCTCGTGGCGGTTCTTGTTTGATGAGACACGAGATTGAGCTAAATAAGTGTTACTATATAGCTGTATAGATTTGATGATTTTTCCTGAGGATGGGAGTTCTCTTGAGGATACTTTGGGAACTGCTGGCGACTAAACCTCATCGTGACTTTAGCACCTAAAGGAATTTCCTATACACCAAGTGCGACTCTCCCTAGATACCTACCCTCAATTCCTCCTCTACCGTTCAGAATCGGATGATAGAATGGCTACCTATTTCAGTAACATCAATGGCCGAGACATGTATGCTTGGTGGTATGTATACGTGTGAAATGAGGCAATTATAATTATGGTGGCCAACATAATTATAAATGCGTCACAATCCACGTGGACATATGCGACCACGCATACGTAGATCGGTGTGGGCACACCTTAGGAACCAATTTGTGGCGTGGTATTATGTTTGAGGGCGTTAAGTATAGACATTGGGAACTCAACGGTCCTTTCCTTGCAGAGATCATGGCACCAAAGAGGGTAACACGCAGCACTAACCGAGGTGGTGCGGCGAAAAGGGGTGGAAGGACAGGTGAGCATGGAGGTAGAGAAGACGGTCGCGACATGGGGAACAATGACAACAACGGCGGAAACCACGATTTTACGCCATCATGGCTCAACAACTTCAAATCTTGCTTCCCACTATTGTCACACAAGTTGGAAACCATATGAATAACTTCGGAAACCACGGGAGCGGGAATGGCGCACCAACAATGTAGTTGGCGTGGCAACAACAACAACAACAACAACAACAACAAAGGCTGGATGCGTATAAGGAATTTTCAACATGCAAACCCGTGGAGTTTGATGGTATAGGAGGTGCTTTGGCGTATACTCGATGGGTAGAAGACAGAGTCGATGATCGACATCGGCAATTGTGCCGCATTAGAGGTGAAGTATCTTTGCTTGCTTGCTATCAAGGAAGGCATTGACATGGTGGAACACACGGCTACGGGCTAGGGGAGAAGCAGACTATAGGTATGACATGGGGACGAATTTAAGGCGTTATTAAAAGAGACTTGCCGGACAATGAAATGGCTGGAACATGAACTTTATCATCACTCTATGATAGGAGCTGGTCACGCAGCCTACACGGAACGATTCCATGAATTAGCGGACTAGTTCCTCATCTGGTTACCCCGAATCAAGAGAATCGCGAGGTACATATATGGTCTTGTGCACGAAATCCGTGGAACTGTGAAAACAAGCGAGCCGTCTACAATACAAAGTGCAATCTTGAGGGCGGAACGACGGGCGAGATGGTTAGAAATGGTACTTTGAAGAAGCGGTGACAAGAGGAAGGAAGCAAGTGGGTCGAATAAGAGATGGGCGTGGTAGAGACAACAAAAGGGCAAGAGTTTTTAGGGCAACTGCTTGAACAAAGAGAGTATGCGGTACACATCCCAAATGTGCTAAATGTGCTTATCATCATCCGAAGACCAAGCCATGCCGCTTGTGTACAAATTGCAATCGATACGGCCATCTTAAGGAGCAATGTAAAACACAGGTAACACCAGCTAATGTGGGTAGCATGAGGAATAATCAAAGGACTTGCTTAGAGTGCAACAACCCGAATCACTATCGGAATAATTGTCCTAGGTTGAATGGAACACAGGGACAACCACGGGGTAACCAGACCTAGCTCTAGCAATAGAAGGAAATAACCCAAACCGGTACTCAATATCAGTCCACCCGAGCTCGAGCATTCTATTTAGGGACCGGCAGCCCGCAATGCGTGGCGTACGTTTTCCATAGACCATTAAGTGATCCACTGTATTATTCAGATTCAGTGAGCCTCATTAGATAAGAAACCTAGACGCGTAAGTTTTGGCATAAGCACTTCGACCATACACTCTGATTTCGCGAAACCTTAGGGTAGACCTTTAAGTATCATCGATTGAATAGCGAGGACGCGATTCCTCTGACATGGGAAGAATGTCACAATTCTCAATTTCCGGTCATGTCTCACATTTACTATTTCATCGTTTATCGTGAACTAGGTTTACAAGTATCAAATTCGCGTAACCTAAATGGTTTAGCTGCGAATTCATGAACAATCATCAAAGACATTTCATATAGACTAGGTTTAGTCTACATTTCATTAGCATCATTGTCATCATATTAGTTCATGCATGGTTTTGCATTTTATATTAAACGCATAATTTCTTATTAAATAAACGCTATCGCGTAATTAATTATTTTGAACAATTGATCCGATACTTCTAAAAATTATCCCGATATATTTTTATACCCATATTAAGATTATAAAAATAATATTATGAGTTTACCCGGTGTTTTAAATTTATTTTGTATATAAATTGTTATATTTATATAATTACGACGGTTTTCGTAAAAACTACATGATAATTATTATTTCACTCAAATTTTGCAAGAAATGTATTTTTATAATTTTTATGACCTCAATATATTTTATCTTGACCCGTTAAAAATTTATTTTTTTAGCTAACGCTACCCTAAATGTTTAAATATATACCTGATTACTAAACTAAACTTACAAATTACACATTTTACTACACATCTATATTTAAAAAAAAATATATATATATATATGAAAGCTAATTGCAAACACACCCTTGTCGACAACAAGGGTGAGTCACAACTCTCATTTGCTAAATATCCTACATATAATTATATTATACTTCATATTAAACACATACAACAAAAGATTACAAAGTGTAAAAGATCAAAAAATCCCTCTTCCTCTCTTCTCCCTACAACCGGCCACCATAGCAACAAAGAAGGAGATCACAAAAAGTTTCCTAGTCAAGTTCAAAACAATCTAGACACACTCTTGATTAAGGTTGTGAAATAAAAACCTTGGGTGTTTAGGATTTATCCTTTGTTCATAAAACCTAATCAAGTAACTAGTAAGCATCTCATATTCATTTTCGTCTTTCATACTCATGTTATGTTCATATTATCATGTTTGAGTAAAACATACAAGTTATATGATGTCTATACCACTTAAATTGTTTATAAACTATATAAATTCTTATATGTTATCCTATAATTACTCCTTGAAACATATCACTTTTGGTGATGTCTAGGAACCCATGACACCCTAAGAAGGTGTATGGTAGGATTAGAATAGCTTCGGAGTTGTTTTGAATTGGATAGAATAGGTTTTGCGCGTGAAAAGCTCGTTTCGACAAGTCTAATTAAGGGTCTGATCAAAATTGTGAAATCTGGAATTTTCGACAGTGGATAAAAATTTTTGGGCTAGACATTTGGAAAATAAACTTTAAAACGAAAACGTGGCCGCTTGATCGGGTTAAAACGGAGCTATAACGAAAAAGTTATGCTATTTTGAAGTTTGACGACGAAAACTAATAATTTCATAAATTTCAGCATGTAAATGTCACTCTTTACGAGTCAAAAATGAGGCTTAAGCATTATGAAATGTGTCGACTTATCAAAAATATATTAGTATACTTTAATACGAATCTAAGGACATATAAAACGTAGAAAACGGGTTTGTAACGATTAAATTATACACGTTTACACAAAGTTGCCGTAACTTTATGATATAAGAAAAACTAATATATTTCTATTAGACAAACCTTACGGCAACAAATGACCATGTTGAGGGTCATTTTTAACATTGAAGTAGTACTTTTTATAACATGATGTCTTCTAGTAAAAGTAAGTTCGCCTAGCATATTTACCAAAATGTCCAACCGTTAGATCAAGCGAGGTTGTAACGAATAAAATACGGTCACTTAAACTTTGCCGGAAATCACCCTAAAACGATATTTTGGACGCAAGTACCATACTTTACCTATATTTTTCTCCATGATCGAGACCTCTAGGATGAAAACTTAAATGCTAAAACTTTGAGATAATGATACAAGCTTCCCAAAATCGTCGAGTTTGTTTCCTGATACTCGACGTGCACCATTTTACGACTAGCTTTTCGAGGCTGTATATTCACTTTCATGAAATTTTCAAACGACATTATTTTACGACGAAAAGTTATAATTTCACAATAAATCACTAAATGACTATCGTAGGATATCGTTTCAACGTATATACTTGTAAAGTAATTTATAAATTGTCAAGACGTTATAAGATTATTTTTCGACAATAAACTTTATTTTCAAAAGTGTACAAGTGGTATGGATATCATATGAGTTTGCATGCACAACATTGTTTCA
Source organism: Chrysanthemum makinoi (assembly GCA_910596185.1). NCBI lineage: Eukaryota > Viridiplantae > Streptophyta > Magnoliopsida > Asterales > Asteraceae > Chrysanthemum > Chrysanthemum makinoi. Next base: position 229,784,130 of record OU343225.1, on the reverse strand, counting down.
TGACTTATATTAGAGCATATCATTCATTATAGGTCGGTTAGAGAGTTCGTCTCATTTATGTGCATCCACTTTGTCATCATAACTATTGCAACAGGTGAGTTCATACCCCGCTTTTACTCGTTTAAATTCTTACAAACTCTTTGGGGGAGATCCATGCTTAAATACTTGTTTTTACTCTTGCGAATACTCAAACCAATTATACAATTGTGTTACACTATACTTCTTATACTCTTTGGACATTATGTGTGGTTTATTGCGATATGTGCCTTAATGTGCTAAACTTGTTTTCAATTATGCTTCAACATACATACTTTAGCAAGTGGTTAACTCCTGCGGGAGCCGGCGGAGAGGTATTGATAGTACTATCGGTGGCGCCCCCACCCTGAGTCCCTGATGACTTGACCTGGGGTGAATATAATCTGTATTCAATGAGACACAACAAACAATGTAACTTGTATATATCGTATGCACATATGTCCTACTTACAAACAAGATTGACAATTCTACTTTGGGCAATGGGTTGTGAACACATAGGTTGCGAGTTTTGTATGGGCGGAACTCGGAATTGAATGGATTTACAATGCCTTGCTGCATCAACATTCTTTAAAGACTTTTTCAAATCATTTTCAACAAACTTATGAACTCACCAACCTTTGTGTTGACACTTTTTAGCATGTTTATCTCAGGTCGTAAGGCGATAGCATTTCATGGAGCTTTTGGGTCACATGGCATACATTGGAGTCTTGTGTTTTTATCAATTACCATTCGACATGTTTTGTAACCCTTTATGTATTATCAAACTTTGGGATCTCATGTTTTGTAAACTTTAACTTTATTTAATCGAATGGTAAACTTTTCAAAACGTCTCATTTTAGAGGTCGTTTTCTATATCCATGCTTTGTGCTATGACATCATACCCCAAAGACACTATCGTTCCGCTGCGATATTTTGGGGGTGTGACATATGGGTATAAATAAATGAAGCAAACAACTCTTTCTTATAAGCCTTAAACCGAATACATGTGTGAATAACTTGATCATCCATAAAAACCACGTTCAAATCAACCTCCTCTTGATTCCAACCCAACACAATCCTAGAACCTTTAGAACACAAATGCCCATTAAAAGTCCAATCCCAATTACGAAAAACTTTCGAACACAAAACATCAAGCCGCGACCTAGCAATATGAGATTCAAGAACCGCACAAACCGAGAGCTTATTTTCACTAATAACCTGACGAAACCTCATCTGTTTAGGGGAGAGATTCATTCCCCTTATGTTCCATGAGGCTATGCTATACATGGGAAACTATGGTCGAGGAAGTGCTTGCTTCCTTTTTGTTCATGCCTTCATCTTTAAAAGTACCCGAATCACCCTTCAAATAAATAATCTCGTCGACCTCACTATCACTATCAATTACCCCTTTACTACCACTCAAATGAGTTAACACAACCCCCTCACTCGAACTAAGAATATCATCCTCATTCAATAATCATCAAAAGAATTACTCAAACCGACCAAGTTATCACTAATGTATGTCTTTTTAACATGGGCCTCCTCACCAGGAATATTAGCTTGAGTAGTGTTGATCTTATTATCATTATGAGCTAACTGATGACTTTTGCCCTTATCAACCTCATTATTAGACGCCGAATGATTAGGAACATATTTTTTACCTTGAACATAAGTACTTGGAGTCGTTTGAGATGATGAAGCACCACTCGTATTATTTTTTGAAACCAATCTATAGAAAAAAGACACCTTGGGCTTCTGAAGTCACACACCATCCACATGTTTATTAGCAGATTGCTTACCTTTTCCTTTACATCTATTCAGATCAATAAAACCATCGTCATTCACCACCAGTTTCTCCATCGTTTTAACCATTCTAGGACAACCTGAGTCATTGTGATAAAAAATCTTACACGTTGCGCATCTAGTAGGCTTCCATTCGTACTCTATATCAAGCGTTTCCATTGAGTGTCTAGAGCCGTTAGGATAAGTGATTCGTGTAGGTTTATGGGTGTGTGTGTATGGATAAAACTACAATATCTAAAAAATAACCACAAGGAATGATTTAAAATCCCTTTAGGAAAAAGGATAGTGAATCAAATCCCGTGAGTGATACTGATACGGATTAGGAAATCCGAGTCGTGTCCCAACGGGTGTGAATGGGCAACGTCGTTTATGGTTTGTTATTAAAATGCTCGATGTTTTGGATTTTTGATTATATCTAAAGTACGGGAAATGGGAAAGCATAAAAGGGAAATTATACTACGGGGAATCCTAAGTACGCGAATTAACGTAATTAAAAACATAAATTAAATGCAACTACGTCTAATCTAAGTCCTAAAAATGATCTAAAATTACTTTTAAACTAAAAATGCAATTTAAAACTTAATTATGATTTAAAACTAATTTTTATGATTTTTCTTGTATTTATTTGAATTAAAAACTAATTTCTAATTTTAAAATAAAACTAAATTACCAAAAATTATGAAAATAAGTCGAAAAATTATGAAACTATTTTTCAAAAATCTAAATTAACTCAAAAGACTTTTCAAAACTGATTTTGTATTTTTTTGATGATTTTTCGAATTTCTATGAATTAAAAACTATTTAAAACTAATTTAAATGCTAAAAATTATAAATTTAACTAGGAAAAATATGGAAAAATTATTTTTTTGCTTTTAATATTTTTCTTAATCTATGAAAATTGAAAACTTATTTTTTTTTTAAGCTTTTCTGATTTATTTGTATTAAAAAGTTGTAACATATTGGATTTCACATATACACTAAACCATAACCATATGAGGCGTACAATGTGTTTAGAGAGAGAAAGTTCTAGAGAGAGAAATGGAAGAGAGTTGGGAACTTTTGTGAGAGAAAGAAAAATCTTATTATGAGCTCCAACTCTCTACCTTGGGAGGTAGAGAGTATTTATAGTCTTACAATAGAACGCCACTTGACGGGCTGTGGATCAGGCATACAGTGGGTAAAGACCCGTCCGTCCTCCATGGTGTTACAAAACTAAATACTACTTAACATCAAATAACTACGACTACGAGCTTTCTAACGATTACATATACTTGAGGTGGCCGACACTTTAACTACTGGATTTTCCAAATCCTAACAATCTCCCCCTAAAGGAGGTCACCTCAAACACACATTAAAATTACATAGAATACAAGCAGATATTACATTGAGATTGTTCTTGGATTCTTGTTCATGTTCTTTGTTCTGTAGCTCGTAGTCTTTGATTCTTCATTTTGCATGTTTGGATAATCTGAGTGGAGGTCTTTAAGCGATCCACGTGATAATGAGTTTGAGCGACTTTGAGATCATCGACCACATTAATCTCGACTCATCCATTGTGGTGTTGGTATTATGTGATGTTGTGACATTTGGACCGACATGCTCACATTATGGATCATGATATATTCTTATCAGAGTAGCGGTAGCTTTCGTTGATTCATGATATTGGCGGCAGTAGCGAAGCATGGAGTGAAAATATCCGAGTCATTGATGCACTAATCATGATTTCTTTGGAACTGAATGTGTTGAGTGAGCATGCGGCTATGGATTCACCGCTTCATTATGATCGGCTACAAGCGTCGGGTGTACGCATAAGACAGTTAGCAACAAAGCGCGCGAAAGTGTCTTTGATCACTTTCGATGAATTGAGGTACACGGCCCACGGTTCCCGTTGATCGATACAAATACTGTGATCGGTATAATTCGAAGAATTTCCTTGGCGAGGTTTCGCACTCTAGTGTTCTCAAACCAAAAGCGTCTCAAAGAAGACACACCGAGTGAGTGAACCAAAGTGAAATGAGATTCAGCGATTGATGAAACGAGATTTGAAAAACAATCGTGTATTGCTCAATAGAAATTGGTTTTGCAATACAACAAAGGTTTTAATGAAAATCAATTATCAATCATAAACACCTTTTATTTTGAGAAATAAGTACGCAGTCGATGTGCTAAAGAAAAGAGTTTTTAAGCACAACGACCGGTTTTCAAAGATATCCGTCAATCCATAACTGAACGGGATTGATTCAAAATATTGAATCGCTCCATTGTTTACATTCGGTTGTCACATGGTTGATCTATTGGATAGATCTCACATGCTACCTACCGGAGCTTGTTTGATGTTGGCTCCAGAAGGCTTTCCATCTTCATTGTGAACACGTATGCATATCACTCAGATGTTACGCAATACCACAAGGATAATGCATAGGACTCATAAGATATAAACTCTCTTTCCACATTATGTGAAACAGAGAGTCTTCATTGAAAGTGTCCTAATGAGATTTATTGATGATCTCGTGGCTCTAGACTCAATTGTGCATATTTGGTTCCTATGCCAGAGACTAGGAAGAGGGTCTCCTTCTTCAATATCAACCATCTCTAATAGAGAGTCAATAGATTATGTTGGTTCCCTGTGAGAATGAAACAAGACCTTTTAAGAGGAACTTGAGTGGTTTGGAAAGTTGAAGTGCAGTGCGTCCTTGGGTCCATGACGTCTTGTCTTCAATACCGATGTTACCTTGGTAACCACCAGTAGTATATGAATTGAACCGGTTTACGCCTAAGGTTGAATAGTTGGAGGGCTATTTGTTTTCACCCTTTTCTCATTCAGTTCTTTTCATTCTTCAACCCCTTCGGATGCTTACCGAGACTTCATTACTAGAACCTTGTTGGGTATATTCCGATTACTAGCTCGACTCAGTCCGCACTCTTCCCATATCTCACTTTTCTCCTTTTTTCATCATACCTAAGGACTTCTACACTATCTAGTGGATTGTCCCTGGGTAGATCCTTCCGGTTCTGGCGGATCATGGGAACTCAACCTAACCTTATCATCCTTATATCACCATGCATAAAGTAGAGTTGGTAGGTCTTTTGGTGTAGTTCTTCCGCCTTGAAACCATTTGAAAATCAATCAAGATACTTGTGATATAGAATCAAAGCATTTTGTATCTTAATTGTTTTGATATTTTAGAAATGCTCCCCCTCAACATATGCATAAGAATTCAGAATTTGTTTAGCACAAGGAGGCAAGAGATCATTGAAATCGTTATATTAAGAATGAAAGATCCAATCTTTTGATTAACATTTTCTAAAATGATCATCATCACTTCCCAATCAATTTGAGTAGATAAAACATTTTGAGGAAGGATGAGGTTTTCAAAATTTTGCTCCCCCTTAATATGTGCCTCGAAGTTTGAAAGAGTTTTACACATATTAGAGGTAACCTGCACTTAGAGACAATTCAATCACGTTTCAATAATTTGAGGTTTAAAGTAGATGCTCCCCCTCAACATGTGCATGGAAAATTTTGAAATCGTTTGTCACATGCGGGGAGGAAAACACGCCAAACACTTATGAAACCATTTATCGATTTATCAGTTTAAATCCAATTTAAATCACAAATTCTCCCCCGATCACAATTATCAAATCATTTGAGATTTGTGAGCTCCGTAGATTTAAATTGATATTGAAAGCTTTTAAGGAGAATTGTGACTTGATTATGAAAACGTTTTAACTGATAAGGATTGGATTTTGAGACTTTAAACTCCATTGATTAAACATGCATAATTATCTTTTGAAAACATAATAATAACCAAGGTCTTGAACCAATTGTGTAAAATATTGTAAAACCTTTTAGAGTAGACCTTGCTCATTTAAATGCAAATTGTTTGAAAAGAACACTTTTTGATTTAATTGAAAAATCATTCTCCCCCTCAATCAATGACGATAGTTATTGATTGATGGATTGAGATTTTGACACTTGATAAGTTCTTTTGATTTTCAAAAATAGAGTCCGAAGTATTTTCAAAACAATTGAGTTTTCATAAGATTGCAAATATTTTTCAGAGGAATCATTTAGAAGGAAAAATATTTGAAATTAAATATTTGTCTTGTTAATGACAAACATTTGTTTTTAGAATCAGAGCATTAGGTTTGAAATATGAGATAAAGCATGGCTCTGTTCTTTCTATAAAAAGCGGGTTACTGCCTGAAATGACAATAAACCGTTGTTTTTCTTTCTCTCAATTTTTTTTTTAACATTCGAACAACATCTAAAGTTCCGTGTCATTCTTTGAATGACAGCACAAAGACCATAGATATATATCGAATCAAGAAAGATATGACAAAAAGACAATATTTTTTGAGATTTTCTGAAAGTTTTATATTTTTCTATTTGGTTTTTGTTGGTTTTATAATTTTGTATTTTGCTTTTATGAATAAATATATACAAAAGATGGATGAAGAAAGACCTTTTGTAGAATCCAAGATCCGGACTCAACTAGGGTATAATAATAACAATGATTGAATATGCACAGCGGAATAATAATTGACACAATCAAAGTTACCAACAAGGTTTTCTTTATAAAACAAGATCCTCTATGGATCTTTATCACTCTCTCTAAAGATGTTTTCCTGGAATGTTTTTCTCAAGAGTTTCTGTTTTTCTGTCTCTCTAATACAAAAGCCATATGTTCCTTTTATACACAAGGAACCCTAAAATAGACAATAATAATAAAATAAATGCATATAACTACCTAAAATAAATCATGCATATCCTAACAAACTAATATTGATTAACTATATCAGTAGAAATACAATATCAGTAGGAACCATGTCATCAGCAGAAACCATCATAGCTTTAGTAGGAACCTTCAGCAGTATTTTCAGCAGAATTCCTACTTTGCATAATTCCCAACAATCCTCCCCTAAACTGGAATTTGACTAGGTTAAGTTCCAGTTTCTTGATAGATCTTTAACACTTCAGAACAAGAGGATTGTAATCGAACATCATCAGCAAAGAACCAAAACAATTACATCTCTATGATGATAAACTTTGAAACGCCAGATCTTTGCAGCAACAAATGACAAAATGTACATAAAAACATATTAGTTTCATACTATTCTCATCACATCCAGGTGTGTTAACTCCTGTGAGAGGTGAATCATTGAAAATAATGGATTTTATGTCTCTTTACCAATAGCCATTACTACTGGAGTAGCCATATGTTTGAGTTCGAAAACTATGGTACACTAATAACCATCTGATTTATTAGCAAATCAGCAACTATGAACGGATTTGACATGTCTTTACCTGTAGCCGTTTGCTCAGGACTAGTCAATTCTTAGGTAGAAAGAATCCCCTTGGTGAATTGAGTACCAAATATGGTATGCCACTGCCTTTACCACAAGCCATATACTTGTGGGCTAGCCAATTCTTGGATTCCAAACAGGAATAAACCATGGTGAATTGATGACCATACAACCCTCAGCAATTAAGCATGGGTGGTTGCGAACCCTATGATTTTGAGCAAACCATTACAGCTATCAACAGATTTGATGTGTCTTTACCAAAGCTGTACCCTTTGGACTAGCCAACTCTTTGACATACACAAGGTACATCTGGTGAGTTAATAACCAGAGAAATGTACAACAAATCTGCCAGAAAAGTTAGTTAAACAAAGAAAGTACATAGTTTTTTTTTTTATCAACAAACAAAAGAAATAAGACAATTTTTTTTTTAATATAAAAGAAAGAAAGAATAAAAATAAACAAAACATGTAATATATACCATCATGCAGCAGCAGAAACCAAAGACATTTGTAGTGTCAGCAGAAACACTAAGCCTCCCTTTAGGCTTTTGAGAATCCAACAGCTGCAAAAATGGTTAGAATACAAAAATACAACAATAAGCCTCCCCTTAGGCTTATGCCTCCCCTCAATCAATGCACCTGACAAATACTATTGTTCTTGGGTACCCAGAATGAACCTTTCCTTTGATTTTTCCAAGAATAACCTTTTGAGGGCTTAACAACAGTTGCCACTCTAACTCCACCATGTGCCATATTCATATGAGATACATAAGGTGTATATGACTGAAAATAAGAACTAGTAGGTCTATAGGGCATAAGTCTAGCATTACTGTTGCACCAACTAGTAGTAACTGGTGAAGTATATCCTCCACCAGAGGGAACTGGAAAAGGCCTATTAAGCCTATCGTAGTAAACAGATGCATACACCTTTGGCTTACCAGTAGGAAGGCGGTTTACCTTCTCACATGTGCAGCTTTGGGAACAAATGGAGGAATACTAGCAACATTAGTCCATGTGGGTCTAAAGGTCTGTTGGTCATAGGAAACACCCATCCTTTTCTCATGATAATCACCATCTTTAATAAGATGGAGTTTACTACCACACACAAAACAAGATTTCTTCTTAAAAGACTTATTCTTAACACAACTTTGTTTATTACATATAAACTTATCAGAAACAGAACTAGAAGCAAAATTGTGTTTAACAGAATAAGTAACTGGCTTTGTTTTGGGCTCATCATCAGCTACTTTGGACTTGGGTGTAGTCATGGGTGTGTGCCTAGGTGAGTCATACTTTTCATTGGAATCACATGAGGCATAGTCAGTGGACTTTAGGTCTAACGACTTGTCACTTTTAGAACAAGAGACAGAGTCATTAGTTTTGCTATTAAGGTCTAGCAAGTCATTTAACTTTTTGCCATATAAATGGTGTGATCCATCAAAGTCAACTGTGATGGAAAGGTCAATGGGCATGTGTTCACCTCTAATAGGTCCACATACAGCATGCAAATCACCTTCTTTTACAAAATTAGCTAATCCTGCTGGTGTAGATTTACGTGTGTCATCCCTAGCTTCTATCCCTACATACTTCTTAAAGCCTAAACCTATAGCAAAGATTAGGATTTTGACTAGCATAAATGTGACTAGCTAACTTGTTTCCATTCAATAACCATTCTTTATGCCTAGCTATTTCCTCATCTAGTTTCTCTTTTAGCACTTTGTTTTCAGAAACTACATCAGTTTTTTCTTTCTCAGTGCGTTTTAAATCAATTTTATTACATTCTAGATCACTTTCTAACACCCTTATCTTTTCATCATAAGCCAATTGATTCTTTTGAAACCAAACTTTTTGTCTTTCTAATGTTTTTAAGGCCTGTTTATAAGCCTCAACATCTACATAACATTTATTGTATTTAGGTTTCAATTCATCATAGGCTTCTTTTAATTCATTGTATCTTTCACTACAACCAAACACACAATTTTGTACCTGAGAGATGCCCATTAAGGCAAATTGTGGACTGGCAAACTCTTCAGCATCACCTTTAGCATAAGCTTTCTTGCTCGTCTTCTTGAATTCAGCCTTTCCACCATACCTTGCTTTGAGTGCATTCCATATATGACTTGCATCATCCATATAATGAAAATCTGCTACATGATCAGCAGGAATAGATTTAAGCAAGGTAGTTCTGGCCTTTGACTCTCTTTGTACAACAATTTGTTCATCTGCAGTCGTTGGAGGAAGAATAATGATTTTTCCATCGTGATCGCTTCCAATCCTTTTCAAACTGTTGCCATTTTGGATCACCTTCCAGATATTCATATCATTATTCATGATCCAGTGTTTCATCTTCTTAGCCCAGACCTCGTACTCATCATTCATCAAATAAGGAAACATAATATCATCTCTTTTATTATCAAATTCTGTCATTTTAAATGATGTAAATTGATCGAATCTTACTGTACCACTTTTGCGAAAAATACACCGATCAGAATGAATTTTCTAAAATAAAATCAGTAGGCCACCACTTCATGTGTAGAGAAACTAATACACAACAGTAAACCTTATCATCCAATGATATCAATGAACAACCAATATTAATTATCCTCACATGTAAATGAGACCACTTTAAAACAATGGGACCAGTGCATATAAAACAGTACACGACAAGCTAAATGAGACCAAAAGCAAGTGAGGACCAGCGTGTGAAAATCAGCAGCAACAATATATCAGTAGTAACAAACAATATATCTGTCGTAGGTCCAATAAATCATGCCCAAGCCAATCAAAACGATGAGACCATGTGAACCATTAAATGACTTAGCACATTTGTTAACCCACGTGATGACTTATCAACTCTTCAGCAGAAAGTTTATACTAAAGGCAAATTAAAACTTCCTTGTTAACCCACGTGATGACTTAGCACATTTGTTAACCCACATTTGTTAATTCACGTGACCTTTGACCAATGACGACCCCACTTGATTCACAAAAAATACGAGCCTATCAAACACGTGATCACTTGAATTCAATCGTGGGACCAAGATTTAAATATGTGAAAGACCAGTAAATGATAATACAAACAAGCGTACACTTTTATGCATCGACCAATCACAATAATATCCAATTACGAACAAAATAAACCATACCATCCCATGTGATTGATTGGGGAATTAATGCCAACCCGTGATCTGAGAATTAATTAGCACTGGTCACGTGATCCACTAGTAATACTCCTTTTACACCTGCATCCTTTTAACCAGATCTGCTCGTCTAAAAAACAACCCCATTTGCCTGATGCGTCTTTGTTATTAACGACTGCTCCAATACACCGATTCGGGTATAAACCCTAATTACCCAAAAACCTTATAAACCCTAGATCGAGAGCCACCCGCTCTGATACCAATTGTAGAATCCAAGATTCGGACTCAACTAGGGTATGATAATAACAATGATTGAATATGCACAGCGGAATAATAATTGACACAATCAAAGTTACCAACAAGGTTTTCTTTATAAAACAAGATCCTCTATGGATATTTATCACTCTCTCTAAAGATATTTTCCTGGAATGTTTTTCTCAAGAGTTTCTGTTTTTCTGTCTCTCTAATACAAAAGCCATATGTTCCTTTTATACACAAGGAACCCTAAAATAGACAATAATAATAAAATAAATGCATATAACTACCTAAAATAAATCATGCATATCCTAACAAACTAATACTGATTAACTATATCAGTAGAAATACAATATCAGTAGGAACCATGTCATCAGCAGAAACCATCATAGCTTTAGTAGGAACCTTCAGCAGTATTTTCAGCAGAATTCCTACTTTGCATAATTCCCAACACTTTTACTCCTCGTCTTCCTCCTGAAGACGTTTGAGTGTTTCTGGTTGAAGGCTTTTTAAGCCAAGTCGAGGAAGAATAAACTCAAAACGTTCTCTTGGAAGAGCTTTGGTGAAGGTGACTGCTAACTGGTATTCTGACTTAACAAAGTAGAGTTCTACCACACTGTTTTCCACTTGTTCCCTGATGAAATGATGTCCAATGTCGATGTGCTTTGCTCTTGAGTGTTGAACATTGTTGCATGAGAGAGAAATAGCACTTTTATTATCACAGTACAGAGGGATTTTGTTGAATTCAAAGACATAGTCAGATAATTGGGATCTCATCCATAGGATTTGAGCACAACAAGATGACATGGTTATGTATTTAGCCTCTGTAGAGGAAATAGAAGTACTCATTTGCTTCTTTGAAGACCAGCTCACAAGCTTATCACCCAAAAACTGAGCACCTCCTGACGTACTACGACGAGTATCTTGACATCCTGCATGATCAAAGATCCGCATAGGCTGTTAGTCACATACCGGTATCCTTCGGGTACCAAAGTCCCATATTGATGGTTCCTTGGAGATACCGAAAGACCCGTTTAACCGCTTCAAGGTGCTTTTTAGTGGGCTTAGCCTGATATCTAGCACACATGCACACAGCGAACAAGATGTATGGTCCTTAGCTGTGAGGTACAACAGGGATCCAATCATACTACGATATTTCATTTGATCTATCATGATCCCTGAGTGGTCCTCATCCAGTTTAGTACGTTCTATCATGGGAGTGTCAACAGGGTCACTAGAATCCAATCCAAATTTCTTTAAAATCTCATTTGCATATTTAGATTGATTTATAAAAATGCCTCCGGGACTTTGTAAAATTTGTAATCCCAAGAAAAATGACATTTTTCCAATCATTGACATTTGAAATTTGGAACCCATTTCCTTTGAAAAACGATCACATTCATTGGGGTCAGTTGAGGCAAAGATAATATCATCAACATAAATTTGAACGTGATTTAAATGTTTGCCTGACTTCCTGGTGAACAATGTCGGATCAACTACTCCTTTGCTGAATCCAGTGGATAGAAGAAACTTTGATAGAGTATCATACCATGCCCTTGGAGCTTGCTTTAAACCGTAAAGAGCCTTCTTCAAACGATAGACGTGAGTAGGATGCTCTGGATTCACAAAGCCTTCAGGTTGGCTGACGTATATGACTTCTTTAAGATCTCCATTAAGAAACGTCGTCTTTACATCCATTTGATAGACTACCATGTTCTTACTTGCAGCATTAGCCAAGAATATTTTGATAGCTTCGATACGAGCAACAGGAGCAAATGATTCTTCAAAGTCAATACCCTCCTCTTGACGGTATCCTTTTGCAACCAATCGAGCCTTGTTCTTTAAGACATCACCATGCTCATCAAATTTCACTTTGAAGATCCATTTTAGAGCAATGATCATAGCACAATCTGGAGCAGGTACTAATTCCCATACATCAAATTGATCAAACTCATGAATTTCTTCTTGCATGGCATTGAACTAGCAGTCTTCATTCATGGCGGTTTTAATGTCTTTTGGTTCGACCTTAGAGAGTACGGAGTTGAAGAAGCACCATAAGGCATCGGTTGCAAGTTGTTTCCGTGTGAATACTGGACGAGAGGGGTTTCCAATGATGTTATCTAATGGGTGATCATGAGTCCATTTTCTAAGGTGTTCATGTGGTTGTTGTTGTGGAACTGAAGTAGCAGAGTCGATGTCTCCTGATGAAGATGGTTCTGATGATGATTCAAGAGCAAATATATTTTCAAATGGAGCATCTTTGGGAGTAGCAAAGGGATTAACTTCATCACTGATGCCAGAAACAATTCCATGATGTACATTTGATGATTGATGATTTGTTGATGAGATACAGTGATCAGCAGCAGGCGCTTCTTGACTTAATGATATTGAGACGGAAGGGTTGACTTCATTCACGGATGATGAGCCGCCTCTGTTGATGGAATTGACATTTCAGAAAGATTTGGTTCATAGTGTTCATCAAACATTGGATCAAACAATTTCTTTAAATCATCTTCGAATGGAGGTACATATGGAGTTCTTGGAAATGAATTTGGTACAAGGAATGTACCAATGGGACTGTTTTGAAGTGCGTGTCCAGAACTGGATTGTCCAGGAGCCATTTGACCGGTCAGCTCATCGAACGTAACGTGAATTGTTTCCATGATATTTCGAGTTCTCTTGTTGTAGATTCGGTAACCCTTCTTGTTGTGACAACCCGTACTTTCAGGTCATTTCTCGACACAATGCATGCCTTACAATTTCAACATTTATAGTAAACTTGGTTTACTTGTTTCAAATTCGCGTAACCTTTAAGGTTTAGCGGAGAATTCATGATCATATCATCACGTACATTTCATATGGACTAAGATTAGTCTACATTTCATTGACATCATTTGCATCACATTAATTCATTCATGACTTTTCATTTCACATTTACCGCGTAATTTTTATATTTAATAAACGTTATCGCGTGAGTTATTATTTTAAATATTTAATCCGTTACTTTCAAAAAAAAAAAAAAATGATCCGACATATTTTATACTTACATTGGTTTTATAAAACTATATTTTGAGTTTAACAAGTGTTTTGAATTTATTTCGTATATAAATCGTTGAATTTATATTATTACGACGTGTTTCTTAAAAATTTCACGATAAATATTTTATCACTCAAATTTCACAAGGAATGTATTTTTACAATTTTTATGATCTCATTACATTCTATTTTGATCTATTAAAAACTTACTTGTACCAAAAATCTACCATTTACCTTACAAGTGATTACTACTTACATATTTTCTTGCACCTTTTAACAAATATTACACAAGTATATATATATATACACATTTTAAAAAAAAAATATATATATTTTGAGAAACAATGGTCCCTAAAATCCGGCCAAGGGGAGTGGTACTCATTAAATGAGTGGGTAAATGTTTCTTGATTGTTTATAACTTTACTTCACCTTATTCATTTAATCATTCACTTCATTTTTTCAAAGTTACCAAAGTGTTCTTCTCTCCTTGTTTCATCTCAAAACCGGTTCTTCATAGGCACAAGAAGGGATCATCAAAATCTTTCAAGTTCAAGTTTAAACAATATAGATTACACTCTTATTTAAGGTTTTGAAATAAAAACCAAGAGTGATTAAGTTAAACCTTGGTTCTTATCACCTCATCATAATACTAGTAAGCATGTTCTTTCATTTTTCATGTTTCCTTATCATTTCATATGTATCTTTTCATTCTTGGAGCAACATGCAAGACATATGTGATTTATACCATTTTACATGATTTTAAGAGTTCTATATATAAAGGTCATCCTATAATTATCCCCTTGTTATATATTGGTCTTGATGATGTCTAGGAACCCATGACACCCTAAGAAGGTGTATGGTAGGATTAGAATAGCTTTGGAGTTGATTTGAAGGGTTTGGAATAGGTTTAGTGCAGAAAAAACTATTTTCGATAAGTATATAAAAGTGTTCTGTCCTTATTTTGTTTTTCTGGAAAATCCGACAGTAGGCACGAAAATTTGGCCTTGATATTTAGAAAATATACTTTAAAACGAATCCGTGGCGGCTTGAACGGACTAAACGAGACTATAACGAAGAAGTTATGAATTTTTCAAGTTTGACGACGAAATATATATATATCCTGAAATTTCAGCAAACTGTTTTTGTATTGCGAGTCAAAACGAGCCTTAAGCTTCACAAATTATTTCGACTTCTCAAAAATATATTAGTATACTTTGATACGAAGCTAAGGACGTATAATACGTGAAACGGTTGAAACGACTAAGATATACACGTTTTCATAAACTTGCCGTAACTATTATTTTAGAAAAACTATATTATTTTTTACGAGATAAGTGTTACGGTAACTAAAATCACCATATTTAACCCCTATTATCTTTATGTTCGAGACCTTTTGGACGAAAACTCCTGAACTGAAACTTTTAGATATCGATACAAACTTTCCAAAACAGTCGAGTTCGTTCTCTAACGATCGACGTACACCGTTTTACGACTAGTTTTTCGAAGCCATTTTTGTTAATTTCATGAAAATTCCGACGACATTGCTTTGCGACGAAAAGTGATAATTTCACCATAAATCATTATAAAACCATTGTAGGATGACATTTTGACGTAAATACTTGTAAAGTGATTTTTGATTGGTCAAGACGTCAAGCGAGTATTTTTCGACGATAAGTAATATTTTCAAAACTCGCAAATGGTATAAATAACATCTGAAATGCATGCATAACATTACATTGCAACTCATTACATGTCATATCATTCATCATAGGTCAAGATTTACGTATCACACTACATCTCGGTGTACTCACTTTTGTCTTCACATCATTCCACCAAGTGAGTTTCATGGCCCCTACTTTTACTTGCTTTCATAACTGTTTTTGGGGAGATACATGCTCAAACTGTTTTCATTTACTTTCACAAGTACTTTAACTTTTATAAGGATTACTGTGAGTTTTCATAGCCCCATTTTCAATTGTTTGAAACTATGTTGGGGGAGATACATGTTGACCATTTTTCACAAGTACTTTATATTATTAAGGATAACTTCTATCATGATCACCATTGTTTTAAACCGAATGTTGTACTATATTAATTGTTCTTGTTTATGTGCTATTGTTCTACGTCGAGTTAAGTGCTATTGATTATGTGCTATTGTTCTACGTCGAGTTAAGTGCTATTGATTATGTGCTATTGTTCTACGACGAGTTAAGTGCTATTGAGTATGTGCTATTGTTCTCTGACGAGTTAAGTGCTATTGATTATGTGCTATTGTTCTCACGTCGAGTTAGGTACTATTGTGAATTCATTTGACGATGTGTGGTTGAATATAAACTATATATACATTTCGGAAATGGGTTGTGAACACCTAGTTGCAAGTCTTGTATGGGGGGACTTGGAACTGAGTGGATTCACAATGCCTTTGTTGCATAAACGATTTCGATACATTGAGCCATGCACTATTATGTGAATTCATTTGACATCATGCACTTGAAAATTAACTCTACATATTACGGTGGGTTGTGAACACCACAGGTTGCAAGTTTTGTATGGGCGGGACTTGGAACTGAGTGGATTTACAATGCCTTTGCTACATATACGATTTTGAAAGTCTTTACATTTCAACGATTTACAATGCCTTTGCTACATAAACGATTTTGAAAATCTTTACATTTCAACGATTTACAATGCCGTTGCTTTGCATACGATTTTTAAAGGCTTTACATTTCAACACAAACTCTATGAACTCACTCAACCTTTGTGTTGACACTTTTAGCATGTTTTATCTCCGGTATCTAAGGCATTCACTTCATGGCATGCATTTGGACACATCATGGAGTCGTGGTGACGACGCGTCTTACTTGGGTTTTACGCACTTTAAAACATCGTTTGAATTGTACAAACTTATTTCCGCACAAGTTGATTTTCATTTGGGACCTACTTTGTAAACTCTGATTATTTTATTAAATCATACGATGTATTTTCCAAAGCGACACTTTAGGTCGTTCAATATAACTGTGATTGTGATGCTATGACAGTAAACCTCCAGGAATTCCATTTGCAAAACATGTAATTTGGGGTGTGATGATTGGCATGAGCTTCGGTTATAGAGAACTAGGTTGCATCATTGACCCTAGACTATAACTACATCATTATAGCATCTCATCATTTCATCATACGTGCATGTTCACTTTGCGTGCGATTTATACGTACATTTTTCGAGTTATTTACTTTCATTTCATATCGATTGTCACACGGATGCCTTTAAATACCCATCCCATCATACTCACATCACTTTGACATGGAGAATGCCCTGTCATTCCCTAGCACAATTTTAACATCAGTTGACTCAACACCAAACAATATATGAGTCGATTAGTCCAAGCATTGCATAGTTACTCCTAAATTATACATAGCCTGATCACCTATGTCTAATTCAGGAAGAATCATGCAATGAAGGGAGTAGTAGGCTTATATGTGTAAGCAATTTCGTAATCGAGCCAAATTTTCAAAAGATTTTCTTCAAACCACTTGTTTCCAGTTTGATCCGCGTGGCAGTTCTTGTTTGATGAGTTGCAAAGATCGAGCTAGAAACAAGTTGTTACCTAAACCGATTTAGCCTAATCGTATGACAGTTCTTGTTTGATGAGTTGTGGGATTAAGCAAAAATCGGTTACCAAAAAGTCTTTTGAGGATTTTGCTCGGGAATTGGAAAGTTTGCCACATCAAACCCTAAACCCGAGAGACCAACAACGATTGAATTCAGGGACTGAATTCCTTTTTGGATGGGCGAATGTGACAACCCGTACTTTCAGGTCATTTCTCGACACAATGCATGCCTTACAATTTCAACATTTATAGTAAACTTGGTTTACTTGTTTCAAATTCGCGTAACCTTTAAGGTTTAGCGGAGAATTCATGATCATATCATCACGAACATTTCATATGGACTAAGATTAGTCTACATTTCATTGACATCATTTGCATCACATTAATTCATTCATGACTTTTCATTTCACATTTACCGCGTAATTTTTATATTAAATAAACGTTATCGCGTGAGTTATTATTTTAAATATTTAATCCGTTACTTTAAAAAAAAAAAAAAAAAAATGATCCCGACATATTTTTATACTTACATTGGTTTATAAAAACTATATTTTGAGTTTAACAAGTGTTTTGAATTTATTTCGTATATAAATCGTTGAATTTATATTATTACGACGTGTTTCTTAAAAATTTCACGATAAATATTTTATCACTCAAATTTCACAAGGAATGTATTTTTACAATTTTTATGATCTCATTACATTCTATTTTGATCTATTAAAAACTTACTTGTACCAAAAATCTACCATTTACCTTACAAGTGATTACTACTTACATATTTTCTTGCACCTTTTAACAAATATTACACAAGTATATATATATATACACATTTTAAAAAAAAATATATATATATTTTGAGAAACAATGGTCCCTAAAATCGGCCAAGGGAGTGGTACTCATTAAATGAGTGGGTAAATGTTTCTTGATTGTTTATAACTTTACTTCACCTTATTCATTTAATCATTCACTTCATTTTTTCAAAGTTACCCAAAGTGTTCTTCTCTCCTTGTTTCATCTCAAAACCGGTTCTTCATAGGCACAAGAAGGGATCATCAAAATCTTTCAAGTTCAAGTTTAAACAATATAGATTACACTCTTATTTAAGGTTTTGAAATAAAAACCAAGAGTGATTAAGTTAAACCTTGGTTCTTATCACCTCATCATAATACTAGTAAGCATGTTCTTTCATTTTTCATGTTTCCTTATCATTTCATATGTATCTTTTCATTCTTGGAGCAACATGCAAGACATATGTGTTGTTTATACCATTTTTACATTGATTTTAAGAGTTCTATATATAAAGGTCATCCTATAATTATCCCCTTGTTATATATTGGTCTTGATGATGTCTAGGAACCCATGACACCCTAAGAAGGTGTATGGTAGGATTAGAATAGCTTTGGAGTTGATTTGAAGGGATTGGAATAGGTTTAGTACGAGAAAAACTATTTTCGATAAGTATATAAAAGTGTTCTGTCCTTATTTTGTTTTTCTGGAAAATCCGACAGTAGGCACGAAAATTTGGCCTTGATATTTAGAAAATATACTTTAAAAAGCGAATCCGTGGCGCTTGCGGACTAAAAGCGGAGCTATAACGAAGAAGTTATGAATTTTTCAAGTTTGACGTGAAATATATATATATCCTGAAATTTCAGCAAACTGTTTTTGTATTGTACGAGTCAAAAACGAGCCTTAAGCTTCACAAATTATTTCGACTTCTCAAAAATATATTAGTATACTTTGATACGAAGCTAAGGACGTATAATACGTAGAAAACGGATTTGAAACGACTAAGATATACACGTTTTCATAAACTTGCCGTAACTATTATTTTTAGAAAAACTATATTATTTTTACGAGATAAGTGTTACGGTAACTAAAATCACCATATTTAACCACTATTATCTTTATGTTGAGACCTTTTGGGCCGAAAACTCCTGAACTGAAACTTTTAGATATCGATACAAACTTTCCAAAACATGGGAGTTCGTTCTCTAACGATCGACGTACAACGTTTTACGACTAGTTTTTGAAGCCATTTTGTTAATTTCATGAAAATTCCGGCGACATTGCTTTGCTGACGAAAAGTGATAATTTCACCATAAATCATTATAAAACCATTGTAGGATGACATTTTGACGTAAATACTTGTAAAGTGATTTTTGATTGGTCAAGACGTCAAACGAGTATTTTTCGACGATAAGTAATATTTTCAAAACTCGCAAATGGTATAAATAACATACGAAATGCATGCATAACATTACATTGCAACTCATTACATGTCATATCATTCATCATAGGTCAAGATTTACGTATCACACTACATCTCGGTGTACTCACTTTTGTCTTCGCATCATTCCACCAAGTGAGTTTCATGGCCCCTACTTTTACTTGCTTTCATAACTGTTTTGGGGGAGATACATGCTCAAACTGTTTTCATTTACTTTCACAAGTACTTTAACTTTTATAAGGATTACTGTGAGTTTTCATAGCCCCATTTTCAATTGTTTGAAACTATTTTGGGGGAGATACATGTTCGACCATTTTTCACAAGTACTTTATATTATTAAGGATAATTTCTATCATGATCACCATTGTTTTAAAACCGAATGTTGTACTATATTAATTGTTCTTGTTTATGTGCTATTGTTCTACGTCGAGTTAAGTGCTATTGATTATGTGCTATTGTTCTACGTCGAGTTAAGTGCTATTGATTATGTGCTATTGTTCTACGACGAGTTAAGTGCTATTGATTATGTGCTATTGTTCTACGACGAGTTAAGTGCTATTGATTATGTGCTATTGTTCTACGTCGAGTTAGGTACTATTGTGAATTCATTTGACGATGTGTGGTTGAATATAAACTATATATACATTTCGTCAATGGGTTGTGAACACAACAGTTGCAAGTCTTGTATGGTAGGGACTTGGGCGAGTGGATTCACAATGCCTTTGCTGCATAAACGATTTCGATACATTGAGCCATGCACTATTATGTGAATTCATTTGACATCATGCACTTGAACATTAACTCTACATATTCTGGCAGTGGGTTGTGAACA
Organism: Chrysanthemum makinoi; assembly: GCA_910596185.1. Taxonomy (NCBI): domain Eukaryota; kingdom Viridiplantae; phylum Streptophyta; class Magnoliopsida; order Asterales; family Asteraceae; genus Chrysanthemum; species Chrysanthemum makinoi. Next base: position 229,763,904 of record OU343225.1, on the reverse strand, counting down.
CACAGGTTGCAAGTTTTGTATGGGCGGGACTTGGAACTGAGTGGATTTACAATGCCTTTACTACATATACGATTTTGAAAGTCTTTACATTTCAACGATTTACAATGCCTTTGTTACATAAACGATTTTGAAAATCTTTACATTTCAACGATTTACAATGCCGTTGCTGCATAAACGATTTTTAAAGGCTTTACATTTCAACACAAACTCTATGAACTCACTCAACCTTTGTGTTGACACTTTTAGCATGTTTTATCTCAGGTATCTAAGGCATTCACTTCATGGCATGCATTTGGACACATCATGGAGTCGTGGTGACGACGCGTCTTACTTGGGTTTTACGCACTTTAAAACATCGTTTGAATTGTACAAACTTATTTCCGCACAAGTTGATTTTCATTTGGGACCTACTTTGTAAACTCTGATTATTTTATTAAATCAAACGATGTATTTTCCAAACAACACTTTAGGTCGTTCAATATAACTGTGATTGTGATGCTATGACAGTCAATCCCCAGGAATTCCATTCCGCTGCAAAACAGGTAATTTGGGGGTGTGACACTTGTTTGGTGCATAACCAACAAAAACTCCAATATCTGCCTTTGCTCTTAATTTACCTAAGTCTTGACCGTCATTCGTTGGATAGCACAAAGCACCAAACACACGAAGGTAGGAGATATCAGGTTTTCGTTTATGAACAAGTTCATATGGAGTTTTCCATGAGAGGTGTGTATAAGGGAACGATTTTGGGTGTAGCAAGCCATGGCAATGGCTTCAGCCCATAGAAACATTGGAGCCTTTGAATAAATTAGCATTGTTCTTGCGGCTTTCACAAGAGTTCGATTTCATCTTTCAACTACACCGTTCTGTGAGGAGTTCGTGGAACACTTCTTTGATGACTGATTCCAACACTTTCATAAAACTAAATTAAGTATTTGTTAACAAACTCGTGCCATTTTCTTTCGAACAAAGAATTACATTTGTATTGTTGAGTCGAACCTGAAGCTATTTGATAAGTTTGATGATGACATCTGGAGTTTCATCCTTTGTCCTCAAAAAATTTACCCAAGTAAATCGAGAGTAGTCGTCAACAACTACTAGAATGTATTTCTTCCCATTTATCGTTTGCACTCTCATTGGTCCGCACAGATCCATATGAAGGGTATGAAGAACTTCTATTACTGAATTTGTGGGTTTTGGTTTGTGGGCATATTTCATGCTTTTACCTAATTGGCAAAAGCTGAACAAAGATGATCTTTTTCATATTTTAATCTGGGTAAGCCTCTGACAAGATCCTTTCAGGAAAGGTTATTAATGGTGCCGAAGTTCAAGTAATTGAGACGACGATGCCATAACCATGACTTTGTTTTAGAAGCCTTTGATAGCAGGCAGATTGGAGAAGACTTCATCATGTCTTTGATAGAGATGGTGTATAGGTTAGAACCTCGAGTACCTCTTAATAATTCCACACCATCAAGTTGTGTAACGAAGCAAGTATGTTTTCTAAAGGCCACCTCTAGATCGGAATCACAGAATTGATCAATAGAGAACAAATTATGACCAAGACCTTCCACATAATATACCCTGGAGATTACACTTTTGCCAACTACATAATCACCATAACCCATAATTGCTCCAAAATGGTCGTTCCCAAATCTAACAGTCCCGATGAATTTACTCACGAAGTTCATGAGCCGCGACCGGTTTTCAGTCATATGCTTGAATGTACACGGCTGAGTCCAAGTACCACCGAACGATTTGAACGATCTGCAGTTGAACACAGACAAGAATGGATAACTGGATAATTGGGATCCCCATGCAAGAATGGGTTCCACTTGGTTAGTAACATTGATTGGAACACCCACATCAGAAATAGAAACACCCATATCAGAACTAGAAGCAATGGAATCATTAGGAATAGATGCAGTACTGGTGTCTGTATTTGACCTATTCAGAGTATGTTCACTTCTTAAAGGAATAGTTCTACCAGTAGGAATCCATTTTCTAGTGGGCATTGTCTTAGCAGTTTAAGGGCAAAAATGATTAACCTTATGGCCAAAAGGTATCCATTGATAACCTATCTTACAAAATGTTCTTCCTGTGGGTTTCCACTGTTTTCTAACTTTCTTAAGCTTTTGCCTTTTAGCCTTCTTTGCATGATTTGTAGCATTAACAATCTTAATAGGGCATTTGACAGCATTAGACAAACCATTCACACCATAATCATGATTAGCAATAGAATTCAAACAGACATCATTACATGGTTTGCAAATAGTATCAGAATTCGAATTAATTACAAAGATGCATACTATGGCTAATACTAGAATCAACACGATTCGTTTTATTCAACTCAAACTTAAAGTTCCTAGGTTGGTCTTGTACTCTCTTCCAATGCACATTCTTAGCTTGCGAGGTCCTATCTTGCTTGGTATTTCCTGGAAGCTTTGACCCGCTTGCTTTAATGTCACTGATTACTCCTGTAGAAGGAATTATGGGAACATTAGTTGGTTGATTTACTTTTTGCATTCCTGAACTAGATGTGTAAGGGTCTGTACTACTAGAAGGCACATTGGTGTTCACTTTCTTGAAGCTGGGCATAGAATGGTTTGTATGCTTGGTACTAGGCATAGAATAAGGCATCACCGCTTTGCCTTTTGCACCTAAGGATTTAGGACATGTTGCAATTACACATTCTAGCAGCTCTTGAGATCGTTTGGCCTGAATGCAAGCAAACCTAATTTCTCTATCAAGAGGTTTATTAATGAAGTCCTCTTCGACAATCTCACGGAGACATTCTAGATTATCTTTAAGGAGAGCACAATAGTCATGAAATGCAGATTCATTATTCTTAAGATGAGGAGAAATGTATTTAACAGTCACAATATATTTTCAGTCTGAGGATGACTTTGATGCAACATTCTTATTAAAAACAAGTGGCAGTTTCCCATTTTCTTGACTCCTCAGATTCTCAATTTCCTTTTGTAAAGACGTTATTTTGGTCACGAGTGACTTTCATTGAATCATATAACTCTTTAAAGTGTCGTTTAACCTTTTCATTTTCTTCTAGAAAACTCTCGTTTTCCTTTTGTAAGGCATAAACTAAGTTTTGAAGATGAAAAGTTTGAGAGTATTGAGAATCTAAAGGAGGAGGCATTTGGGATCCAATCACATTGTTCTTTTCACCCTTTAATTGAGAGATTTGGGCTTTCAACCTTTCGATCGTGTTACAATGAGCTCGAATCTGTTCATCACGTTTGCTAATTTCAAAAGCGCATCAAATTCAGGAACATCCAAGGATGTCTTGATATTTGAGGTTTTAACATTTTCTTTCGGATGTTGATATTTTAATTGCAAATCAAAATGTTCAACTTCTAGTTTAGAAAGATGCTTTACCAAATTATCGTGATCATTCTGATCAATTTTCTCATTAAGTTTTGAATTAATCTTTTCAAGCTCAATGACACGATCATGGGAGACTTTCAGAGCAACAGATAATTCATGAAATTGAGAAGTATTAATGGAACAATTCGTAGCAGTGTAAAACAGATCTTGAGTAATACATTCAGAAATAAGAGTCTCATTCAATGTATACAAGTTCTTCCTCTCAATCTCATTATATTTTAATGCTTGCTCATAGTCTCTAACCTCAACTATCATTGCATCAAATTCCTTTTCAATTTCCTTAATATCTAAATCCATCCCCTTTTTAAGACTCTCAAATTGATCTTTTAGTTGTTTAAAGAAAGGCATGACCTCAGTGAAATAACATTCTTTAGTTTGCTCAAAACCCTTTTCCCCTTCAGTTATCCTGGTGGGTGTGATCCTTTTCTTATACGTTTTCTCAAAATCAACAAATAATTGAAAGATAACATATTGACTGATTAAGGTCTTTCTTTTAGTGGAAATAGTTCTAGGAACTAAATGCATTGATGTATTTGGAGGATACACAGTTGCTGAAGGCATTTTCCTAAGGGGAGGGTTTGTTACAACAAGATTCTCTGCTTTTTGTTTTTCCATATCTTTCTTCCAAAAAAATCTGTTCTGGGGTTAATTGAGTTTGAGGCTTAAACATGTACAGGGAGATCCAATTTTTCCTTAGTGTAATCATGAGGTTTGATGGTTATGTTTCTCTTTACATATAGGGTTGTTGAGTTTTTTATTCATTTTCTCCCTAGTGACCTCATCTGATTTCTTATCTTCCTCAGTGCACTCAGCGCAACTAGGTTTCTGTCTAGGCTTAAGGATTTCGTTACCATCATAAATTACCTTATGAGCAGTTCTAGCCTTTTTAATGACCTCTGGATTTGGTTCCTCAACAAGGGGAGTACTATGCTTATCACTCAAAACTCTGTACTTAGTGATCAAGTGAGCAGTCTGAATGGTATTTCCTTGTACGTACAATTTATTTTCAAGCTTGTTTTTAAAAGTTTTTAGATTGGAAAAATCATTCAAAGTTTTGATTCCTTAGCATTGAATTCTTGCTTAAGCAATTTAACATTTTCTTGAAGTTCTCGTTTTTGCTTAGCAGTCTTAGAAAGCTTTTCTTGTAAGGAGTTTAACTCTTGTTTTAATACTTCTTCTCTAAAATTACTTTTTCGAATAATTGTACGCATTTGGTCATCCATTTCACCTTTCGCTCACGTGTGTTTAACTCAAACTTAGCACGCTGTTCGTAAATAGCAACTTGTTCTTTATAGGCGTTTAGTTCGAGAGATAACAGAATCATCGGGGAGCACATACAGCTGTATTCATCCAACATACAGTCATTATTGATGCATTTTGAAGATACATCACTGGTACAATCTCACTTTCACTTTGTGTCACATATTGATCATATTGGACAATATTACTATTTCCCATTATCACATCTCCGAGTCATAAGTTTCAAGTGATTGTACTTCATTATGTATCTTTTGCTGATCAACATCATCATATAGTTTTAATACCTCTAAGATGATTGATTCTTTGGATGGACCAGCTTATTGCGGTGAAGGAACCTTAGGAGAGATCCTTACCATGAAGATCGATGGGCAGTTGGTTCATCATCCACATCTGAATCATAAGCATCACAATCAGCTACTTGAAATGCATTTTGATGATTGTGGCCTATCTCCTGAATTGGTACGCTCATCCACATCTGCATCATATGTCTTAGCATTTCCCTCAGCAAGAAACAACAACTCCTCTTCATCCAAAGCTGTACCATTATCCTGAGCTTGCACAAGCAACATCTTATCCCTGAAGTATTCTGCATTCTGAGGGCGTTTTGGCGATGTGCAGTTCCTTGCAATATGTCCCTCACCACCACAGTTTTAACACTTGATGTTCTTTGCTTGTCCCTGATTACCATTCCTTCCCCTATTCTGATTTGCCACATATCCTCTATCGACTCCACCTCTTCCTTGTTTGTACCTTTCTTGAACTGGTTGCACCATAACCTTCCCATCTCGGCAGTGGCTTGATTGTGTGGATTTGATCTTTGTTCGAGTTGTTGTTGGTGTGTGGGAGAGAGTTCATGTTTTGACTAATCATGAGAGCCAGTTGATTTATGAAGTTTCCCACGGTACCGACATCGCATCTTGTTTGAACATTGGATCAGGAATGAGTTTGTAATTACCATTACCCATGGGTATAACTTGTGAGGCTTTGGTGGTAATCCCAACATTGGTGTAAAAGGCAGTGGAATCATTTGATGAACTTGTTTCTCCTGTATTTGTTTTGAATTGTTTAATAATCCTCTTTTCAAACATGGCATGTCTCTCATTCCGAAGAAGGAAGGCATAGAGTTGCTCATAGTTTGTATTCTTTAATCCTTTGGTTAGCTTTTTACGAGGTGACAAACTTGTGCCATTCGGGATTCATGTTGTTCACAAACTTTGAGTTCAAATGAATGTTTGGCATAGTCATTCTGATGTTCCTCATGTCTTTAACAAGCTTGTGGAATCTCACGTAATACTCATAGACACTCTCATATGGTTTCATCTTGAAGTGCTCAAATTCATCATAGATTTGTGATTCTCTGTGTTCCATAGTTAATTCAGAAAGAAGAAGCATCTTGACATTATCCCACACTTTGCCTTGGCCGTGTTGTGATTGATAAGCTTGTAGATATCTTTTGGAAGACCTTGAAGTATGATGTTGGAAGCCCGATGTCGCATGAATCTCTTTTTCTCCTTATCATTGAGCTCATCATATTTCTTTGGTCTGTCTATACCATAGATCATTGTTCCATCTGCTGTTGCTTATCAATTAAGTCTCTTGTAGTCTCAATCGATAAGGTCCTTCATGATTGACTTGAGTATGTTGACTCATTTTTCTTTTCCCAAACATTACAATCGATTCTTTGAGCCCAAGAGTCATAATCAGCCTGTCAAGCAAAGGTGGACGAGTATCGATCATTAACTGAACGTCCTCATTTCTACAAGAAACAAAAGTAGGAACGATGTTTGCCATGATTACAAGTTCTACGAGATTTTACTATTCTTTGATTAAACCGGGAAATTGATTCTTTCACCGGATTTTACTAAACCAAAAGAACAACCGTAAGAATGTAGCGCGAAGAAGTATCAAGTCTCAATAGACTTAAGTATGAACACTCAACTCGCTTAACTATCAACTTGCTAAACAATCAACTCGCTTAAAGAAACAAGTCGCTAAGTGGGTCAACTCGCTTAATAGCCAAGTAAGCATATAGTATTAACTCTTAACACAATCAACTCGCAAATGAAACAAGTCGCAAAATAGCCAACCCGCTTTAGTATCAACTCGCTTAACACAATCAACTCGCAATGAAACAAGTCGCTTTAGGAATCAACTGTGGCAAGCAAGTATGGCTTGAGACACACTCGCTTTCGGCACCACAAGTCGCTAAAAGCTAACTCGCTAAATAGCCAAGTCGCATATATCAACTTCGCATTCAGTAACAAAAGCAACTCGCTTTGAAAGAAACTCAAGTCCGAGACTCAACTTGCATAGTACAAAGTTCACAAATAACCACTTTATCAATCAAAACAACCAAACCACAATGATTTAAGCCTTCCAATTCAAAACATAAACACATATGATGATCCTAAACACAAAAGTACAAGCAAAATTCAAACTTTAACACTAGAATTTGTCCAAATGATTCAAGCTCACCTAAACACTTAATACCCCAAAAACCTTATGAAATCCACCAAAACAAAGAGCATGAAAGATGAGTGATCAAACCATGGCTCTTGATACCATTTGTAACATATTGGATTTCACATATACACTAAACCATAACCATATGAGGCGTACAATGTGTTTAGAGAGAGAAATGGAAGAGAGTTGGGAAATTTAGTGAGAGAAAGAAAAATCTTATTATGAGCTCCAACTCTCTACCTTGGGAGGTAGAGAGTATTTATAGTCTTACAATAGAACGCCACCTGACGGGCTGTGGATCAGGCATACAGTGGGTAAAGACCCGTCCGTCCTCCACGGTGTTACAAAACTAAATACTACTTAACATCAAATAACTACGACTACGAGCTTTCTAACGATTACATATACTTGAGGTGGCCGACACTTTAACTACTGGATTTCCAAATCCTAACAAAAGTAATTAAAAAGTCTTAAAACTGATTTTAAATAAGAAAAATAGTAACCAGTACCAGAAAATTATGAAAAATTCAAGGAAATTCTAAAATATTATTCTAAATCTATGAAAATTACTAAAACATATGCTAGTGTGCAAGAATAACAGGCTGTAGTGGAAATGCTTATGAATAAGCACTTAAAAATAAGCTATAAGCTTCAACAAAGAACCAAATGAAAGCAGAAGCTTAAGTATGCTAAATCTACTTAAAAGGAACTAATATAAGCTAATCTAAACCTCTGAAAAGCAATCTATGATGATTTGACTTAAATGATTCTAAGAATTATAGCAGCCTTAACTGTCCTACTTTCAGCTAAGTTTCTAGCTTATCTAGTGAGCTTATCCAAATTCCAGAAATGAGAAACTCTAGTTTACTAACCAATGAGATACTAAACCAAGTTTGAGCTCAAAACAAGCTATATTGAAGCTTATGCAAGCCCTGCAAGAAGCCTGGTTCACAACTCAGTATTAGCTGAGTGTGAACAGGGCAGAGATTGCTTAAAAAACAAGTTGATTTAGGGCTTAAAGAGATTTGATAAAATTCCACAAAAATGATTTTTGAAAACCTGGCCAACTAAAGTTTTCAACCCATAATTTCAACAATTTTGGACCAGTACAAAATCAACTAAAAATCCACAAAGTTTGGTGAAAAACTGTTTTTTCAACTTTTGACTTTTAACACAGAAATGATAATTTGACTTTAATGAGATTTAAACTAAAATTGTTGAATGCTAATGATGTTTTAAGCCTAATTATGATTAATGCAAGCTAGATCTACCGTTTTTAAACCTATATGCAAAGATCTAACTAACTGATTTCAACATAAATGTCACTAAGAGCAGTTTTAAAGTAATTTTGACTATGAGCAATCTAAGGTGCAATTTAAGACCTAAAATGACTGAGTTATAGCTAATAAGAACTGAAACAACTAATATGCACTACTGAATTAACCTAAATCTCAGATTACTACAATGATCCAAACACTAGTTAAGCTAACAGATTTGTAATAACAGTACTTAATCCTCCTACTCTAACACTTAATCTAAATCAATTGATCAACTAGCACCTAAATGATGCCATATCACCAACAAATACTATCAAATTATCAATATGCTAAATAAGTAGATTATAACAGATATGTGATTTTCAGATCTTACATATGTCCTAGCCACAATGGCTTGCCAATCACAAGTAACCACTAACCTACTAATTTCAACCCCAAATTATACTAAATCAACCCAAATCCAACTCCATATCAGCAAATCAGATCCAGAAGAGCTTATTGGCTGCAATTTGATTTTTATTGACCAAGTAACTTTTGAGTGAATGGAACTAGAAGAAAAATATAAACCTTAATAAAGCTATAAGGAAGCTTATCAAAGCTTATAACAGTAGCAAGCTTGATCCAAGCTTAATGAACATATATATATATATATATATATATATATATATATATATATATATATATATATATATATATATATATATATATATATATATATATATATATATATATATATATTTTTTTTTTTATTATTTTCTCATTTTTGTATTTTTGAGTAATTTGAGAAACAAGCTGAGATAACTTTTATAATAAGCTAAAGTTAATGAAAGAACATTAATAAGAAATAATGAACAATTTAAGAAGCTGAAATAAGGATTTAAAGTAAAAGTTGAATTCTATTAAACTTTTGAATTTAAGAGTACAAGAGGAATTACAAAGCTGAGAATTACTTAAACTTAAAAACTGAAAATAAAATACAATTATGCTACTGAAATATGAAAAAGTGAATACAATTCGTGAATGAAGGGTGCTATTTATAGATGAGTCTCAAGCCTTGGAAGGATCCAGAGGAGCTTCTTGTGCTTTCTCTGAGTGATATCAGCCCTTGGATTCAGTATTACACGTTTCCCATTTCATTTAGACCCTTGGATTAAGTGCCACGTTCTTCTCAGCCAATCAAATCAAAGGAATGTTGTGATGTGACACACGGATTGCCAGCGTGGCATCCGTGTGTCAGTCATGTGTCAGATGGAAGTACGAATTTCATTTGCATTTGAGTTGGATTTGGTGAATTGAGCGTGTGAGTTTTTAGGGTTCATGGGGGAATCAGGGTAAAACGAATTTGGGGAAACGTTTGGCGCCAAGTAAAAATTATTTTTTTACATTTGTTTGACTTGGGTTGACCGGGTAGAATAGGTATACGGGTTGGGTGATATTGACCGGGTATAACAGGGTTTGTCCAGCCCTTATTTGGGCTTTGACTTGGGCCAATGTATTATGGATTTGGATTAGGATGTATAATGGACCCAATGTGTAACATAAGGACTAAATCTGCCAAAATTGAATTTCCAGGGACTAAACCTGTATTTCTGAAAATTTGATCCAAGGGTTAGTCTTGCCAATCTTCAATAATCTAAGGACCATTATTGCCATTTTTTGAAACTTAAGGGTAATTTCTGCCAATTGCTCAAAGTTGAGGGACTGAATCTGACAATTCTTTAAACTTGATCATATCTTTCAAAAATCTTCCTTTCAGCATAGAAATCTTCACAGATGCTCAATTCTGATCTTCCGGCTCAGCTTTAGCATTCTTTATCTCTCGTGCTCGTGTTTTTGTTATATTTGGCTTTCTTTTGCATGTTTTGACATATCCGTACCTGCACATGCACAAACTCAAGAAAACAGCAAATATTAGCAATAAACGGCTCTTTCTTGGTTATTTTGGGTCTGATTTGATAAAGAAATGTGTTATTCCCTATTCACTATTGTTAAAAAGGACAATTAAGTACTTAAAGCAATTTAACAGTGAATAATGACTGAAGTTAACATAAGTAAAACACACAGAGTAATTTTCAACATCATATTCTTATTAGAAATAAATCAAAAGAATACGCTACCCAAGTACTTGCGGAATAGTACTTGGGATTGAAATGACAAAGTTTGGGTGACTCCTCTCTAAGCTCAAGCTAAGTCTGAGCACAACTCTTAGAACCCAATCGAGCTAGCTCAAGGATAAAGTTTTATTTGGAGGAGTGAAGAGTTGGCTTGTGTGTGTGTGTTTTTACAATTCACAAGCTTAAACTTTTCACTCATTCTCTTATGCTATTTATACAAGTATGATTATTAACTTTATCCTAGAAGACAAAATCATGGATCACAGCAAACACGAATATTGATATATTCGGTTCTGCATTCACCTTTCTATAGTAGGCTCAAGCTTCTTTCCTTGACAGAGAATCTCCGCTTACTATAAATGGGAAGATATGATCTTGATAGATTAGACGGATAAAACTTGATGGACTTAGTTTTATCTGGGTAAAACTTTCCCGCCTAATCCAGCTCATTCTTTAGTCTTTAAAGTCTTCTCTTCTTCTTTCGCTTGTCTTCAGTGTTTAACAGTTGGAGAAGAGTCGAAGGGATTCAGTGAGTTATTGTCATCACTCACTGAATCCACTATCTTCTTCTTGACTTAGTCTTCACCCTTTAAGTTCCGCCTTGCTGAGTGGAGAGGCTCCTTCTTCGCCTCATACTAAGTGTCCTGAAGATAGCTCATTGAGAGACTATGCGCCGTGACTGATTGTGTTTAACGGATTAAATACTTAGGATATTTTCTATTCAAATCCTAGTTTAAGGGGTTTGGGTATTTACTGAACCCAACAGTCTCCCCTATTTGGATATACAAATAGCCTAAGTGTTTGATCAGTGTAAGTGAGCAAAAAGTCTTCTTATTACACTGAATGTACTAATGAATACAATAAGGAACATTTGAGTAATTTGACAAGAACATACATCTTTTATTGATCAGATTACATATTTCCTATCACTAGTACAAAAGGATAAAATGATGTCAGTCCAGATGGATACCCAGTGCTTCGAGCTTCACTTTCTTGGTGAGGAGTGTTTCCCTGTCCGGGATGGTCTCTTATCTTTGCATTCAGGTCTTGACAGTAACCTGATGTTTTGGGATTGGATCTGAGAGGCCACCGGTATATAGCCGATCATTGCAGCTACACCACCGATCAATATCACTCCATCTTTGAAATGCTGGGTTTCCATAGACATCAATGTGGAATAGCCCTCTTTCAGGCTCTTCAATCACCAAACAGTTCACAAATTTGACACCCTCTGGCAGCTCTCTGTTGCATTCTAGGCCAGGCACTTTGATTTCAGGTTGGAACTCAACTCTTTTCCTTTTCCAGTGGAAGCTTGTGGTTGAGATCCTTGAGGTGCGATCAAGGCAGTGAATTACCTTTGGGCTGGTGCATCCTCATCCTTTCATATCTTTTCTGAGCATTTTCATCAGATCCTTGACCACCTTGTTTTGCTTCTTTTCAATAATTGGACCAAGTTCATCGAGTTCAGTGATCCCAAAGTCAGTGAATTTTAGGGGATCATGAATCTCGAAATGTCTCTTATCATCCCCCCTGTAGACATTCATTGCCAGTGGTTTGGTATTAGGGATGATTTTAACATCAGTGATTCTTTCAGGCTTCCTTCTACTTGTCATTGTCCGTTGTAATGATCAATCCTTTCTAGCCCCGAGCTCTTCGGCTTTCCTTTTCTTTGCTTCATATTGCTTTCTCATTGCAGTCATTTGAGCAGCCTGAGCAGCCTTGAACTTTTGTCCCGCCTCGACCCTTTTGAAGCTTGCTTGCATCTAGTCCCATATTCTCAGCTTCTTCGGCGACAACCTTAGCCAGTGCTTCCCTGTTCCTTTTTTCTTCCTCAGCTAGTTTCAATCTTCTTTCTTCTTTAGCAAGATGTTTACTTAGCCGATCCGGTGTGAGCGGTATTCAGTGTCACCGATTTTATAGGGAATCTTCTCAGTGCTCGCAGTTGTCATTATGCCTTTGCCTTTGTCCTGGCCTGAGGAAGATGATGCGATCAAAGGAGGTGTAGTTGTCATGATAGGTGGTGTGACTACTGTCAGTGTTGTTGTTGTTGTTGATGTTGGTGGTGGGACTAATGAGATTGGTATTGCCGACATCTGGTGCGGATGATGTAGGAGCAACTGAGACTAGTGGTGTTTGCTCCCCTCGGTGTGAAGAGGAGTTTCTTCAGAGATTCTCCCCTCAACCGCTGTTGCCGAGTGTCGTGAGGGCAAGAGTTGGTGTTGGTGCCTTGAGGGGACGGAGCAGCTTGACCCTTGAAGGCCTGATAGATTTCAGTCATCATAGTCTTAATCTCTGAAGTGTGTCTGTCAATGCCGTGACCTTTGCATCCAAGTTAGCCTGAGAAAGCTCCAAGGCAGTCATCCGGGGACCAAGATTCCGAGCCGTGGAAGAGGATGCCTGAGCCATGGTCACCGCCTGTGTATTCAGAGAGTCCATTGTAGCTTGAAGAGACTCGGATGATGATGGAAGACCTGAACATGTGCGATTTGAGCAGATCTAACAGTTCAGTAAGGCGTGAAGATTGTTGCAAGTATGCCTCAGTAGCCTTTAGCACTTGAGAGTTAAGAGTTGGGTCTTCTCTGACAAACTCCTTGATTTCATCGATCTTTGTGCCAAAGATCCTGAAGGTGCCTTAAGAAGTTAGCCATATTTTCATCCAGTCGGTGAATTTGGTCATACATCAAGTCCCTGTGCTCATGAACATTTTCATCGAAGCCCTGTATCTCTGCTTTTAAATCTGCATAACTTGCAGCAGCCTCAGGATGTTGTTCCCACAATGTTTTAGTAACCCCTGAGTATAGCTTCCTTGAAGCCCCGGTGATCCACTGAGCCAACTGCCTTTCAGTGAGGGGAAGAACATTGTCAAACTCTTTGAATTCATCTGAGCTTGAGGAGGATTCAGAAGCATGATCATCATGTTGGAATGGGGATTCTGTAAGCTCCTTTGGATCAGCCGAGGCTCTTGTTCGATTGAACCTCGGCGTCCATTTCTTCTCCAAAGCTGATAAAATTTCATCTTCCGTTTCAGCAAGATCATCCTCTGAGAATAGAATACCAGTGACATCAGCAATAGTGAGCAAGGGGTTGGTGATGGGTTCCATATCAGCGGGTGGTATATATCCCTCTGAGTCTTTGTCCCCTGTTGACCCCTCAGACACGGTGGGAGTTTCAGTGCCTTCTCCGGAGTCAGGATTGGCTTTGGGTTCCGTATCGGCGGGTTGTTTCTTTCCCTCCTAGTCTTTGTCCCCCAGACCCCGAGACACCGTGGGTGTTTCCCAGTGCCTTTGGCGGAGTCGATTGTTGTATCCCTATCGTGGGTTGTTTGTTTCCCCGAAGTCTTTGGGATCGATCAGTGTGCCCTCGCACAAAGACTTGGATTTGTTAATGTCATCATCAAGCGTGGTGGAAGGCGCTCCCCTACCAGCGGGTTGTTTGTTTCCCTCTAGATCTTGGGGAGTAGTAGTTGTGACCAAGGGCACCGACCGTGATGTATCGCTGTCCTTCGTTGTCACGGGGGTGGTTGTTTCCTGGTCAGTGGGTGTCTGTTTAGTCTTGGGCTTAATGTGCCTCTTAGGTTGTGCTCCTCAAGCCTCAAGGCCCCGAGACTTTGGTTTAGTCTTAGTCCCAGTCCGAGACTTCCCTTTCTCTTTTAGGAGCGGTGGTTTGGAGACACCGATCCACTTTGATTGTTTACAGCAATCATGTGGGCCGCCAATTCAATGGGAGTGACAAGGGATGGGTCCTTTTGAAAATTTGATGGGCTCAGGATGCCAGGTAAATTTCCAAATTTTTCATCTTGAGTATAATTTGAACCCAAGTAACGATTGCAAAGCACAAGAGACAAACCTAGGATACGAAACGTACTTCGTCCCTAGTTTTGCTCTCAGAGCCGTTACAAGATCACTGTAAATGATCTCCCCTATGTCGACAGTGACCCCATTCATCAAGCAGGATGCCATCATCAACTGAATAGAGTTAACTTGTTCAGTGGATGAGTGGTTCCCGCCGAGGACCAGAATCACAAAAGTGAAGAGGATCCTCCAAGCCACGGGAACGAGCTTTTAGTGACTGGGGTCTTGTCCCAAAAAGTTGGATCTAAAACAATTTGTTTTAACCCATCCTTCACTGTGGAGGGTTCAGGATGGGCGACATAAGTACCTTTGTTATAATCTAACCCTGTTGAAGTGCAAAATGTTTTGTAATCCAGGGTATATTGTTGCCCCCATTAAGATCGACCTGATGAGATACTCCCCTGAGTGGTCTAAGGTTATTCTCATCAGTAGAAGGTGTCGGGTCAGAGGATTTAGCTGTAGCCCAAAATTCCCTGAGGTAGTTTGGGTACGATCTTGAGGGACATTTTACAAAGGCGTCGTTTTGAGTGGGCGTTGAATAAAATTTTATAATGTCTTTATAGGTTGGGACACTTTCATGGTATTCAAAATTTCCTATGACATTATTTGTTTTAAATTCAACGTTAGTAAGATCCCCTACCTATGAGAAGCAAACCTGGAGAGATTGTGTTCTAGCCATTTCTATTAAAAAAGATTTTAGGAAAAAATGTTTTGACTAGAACAATCAAAGTATTTGGATCTCTCAAGTTTGTGATGAAAAACTTTTGTAAATGTTTACAAGGAGGGTTTTCCAAAAGAGTTTTTGAAGATTTTGAGAACACACAAATTTTTTGGATTTGAGAAAGGATTTTGACATAGTTTAGTTGCGTAAAATAATTTGTGTGTGTTTTGTGGTTTTTGAAGAGGGTATTTATAGAGAAGTGAGAGGGGTGGTTTTTGTATAAATGTGGATATGTAAAGACCATTTTTGAAATCGTTTGATATTCCACATTTAATGCCACCCACCACTTCACGCAGTAAAATCCCGTCTTTCAAGGAAAAACAGTTGCAATGCACAGTAAAAGTGCACTTTAGCAGTAATAAAATATCCATAGGATATTTTATGTGAGAGAAGGCATTTAATGCCAAGTGGGGTGAGGTAAATGATGATACTCCTGACAGTAAGACATGTATTCCTATATTAAATTGGTGGGATTACCAACCTAGGACATTTAAGTAACTAATACTTGGAGCATTTAGTTTCTCATTCAATGCTTTCGTCAGGGACCCCGAGTGAGTCTTACTCATTCAGTGAGAGGTTTGTTTTGGATGTTCAGGGAGAATGATCCATTTCAGTGATCTTACGAGATTGGTTTTCGATACCCGACTTTCAATGTCAAGCATTCCCAATTCAAATTTTCGGTCTCCTGAAGGTAGGTTCATCCAAGGGTTTTGTGAAGATATCGCACCAGTTGATATTCAAGAGGGATGAAATGAAGTTCTATGTCTCCTTTCATTATGTGATCCCTGATGAAGTGATATCCGATATCAATGTGTTTGGTTCTTTGGTGGAGGACAGGGTTGTTGGAGATTGCAATAGCACCTTGGTATTATCACGTAAGATGGGCACCATTTTGTAATGGATGTCATAGTCACCGAGTTGACTTTTCATCCATAAAACATTGGCACAGCATCCTGCCGCAGCCTACATATTCAGCTTCAGTGAGGACATAGCCACCGATTGTTGCTTTTAGCACTCCAACAAACTAGTTTTCCTCCTAGAAATTGACAGGACCCTGAGGTACTTTTTCTGTCCATGTTGCAGCAAGCATAATCAGAATCAGAGTAACCCTTGAGATCAAACCCTGAGCATCTTGGATAATAGAGTCCAAGGCTAGGGGTTCCCTTCAGGTACATGAGTATTCTTTTGGCGCAAAGTGAGATGGGATTCTTTAGGATTGGACTGATATCTTGCTATTAGACAGACCGAGAATTAGATATCTGGTCTAGAAGCGTTAGATACATCGTGAGCCTACAATCCTCTCTGAAATGAGTTTGATTGACTGATTTGCCAGTGAGATCAGGTCCAAGGTTGTTAGGTGGGACCATTGGAGTTTTCACCGAGGCACAGTCAGATATCTCATATTTTTCAAGAGATTCCCTGGTATATTTCTCTTGACTGATGGATATTCCTTTGTCAGTTTGCCTGATTTGTAGTCCAAGAAAGTATGTGAGTTCCCCTATCATGCTCATTTCAAACTTTTTAGTCATCAGTTTTTCAAACTGCTTGCAAAGTTTGTAGTTTGTTGAGCCAAAGATGATGTCATCAACATACACTTGGACTAGAATCACATCCTGTTGAGTTCTATAGACAAACAATGTGTTGTCTATCTTTCCTCTGACAAACTTGTTTTGTATCGTGAAGGCTGAGAGAGTTTCATACCATGCCCCGGGAGCTTGTTTAAGTCCATAAAGAGCTTTGTCAAGCTTGCAGACATAGTCAGGGAATTCACTACTCTCAAAGCCCGGAGGTTGCTGAACATATACATCTTCCTTGAGATCACCATTTAAGAATGCACTTTTAACATCCATTTGGTAGACCCCGAAGTTCATGTATGTTGCATATGCAAGAAAGATCCTGATGGCTTCCATTCTTGCAACAAGAGCAAATGTTTCATCATAGTCAATGCCTTCTTGTTGACTGTAACCTTTGGCTACAAGTTTGGCTTTGTTTTTAATGACAGTGCCGTTTTCATCAGTTTTGTTTCTGAAAACCCACTTCATTCCTATGACGACTACATCCCGAGGACATTTGATCAAGGTCATGACCTTATTTTTATCAAACTGTTGCAGTTCTTCTTGCATAGCCTGAACCCAGCTTGGGTATTTTAGAGCCTCAGTGTCACTTTTGGGTTCTATTTTCGATAGGTAATCAGATAGACATTCATTGGTCAAGCTGCAGTTAAGTTAGCAGCCATGCTTCTAGTGAGCATTCCCTCAGTGGGTTCACCAATGATGTTTACAAGCTCAATGTCCTGAGATCTTGTCCACTTACTTTGTGGTCTAGGATCTGAGCTTAAAGATGTCACTGGGAGTTCAGGTGTGAGTTCAGGTGCAAGAACCACATGATCATTTAGATCATCTGTCGAGGTGACTTGTTCAGGTAGAGGTTCTTGAGTTATAGGATCTTGATCATATGGATCGCTGTTACCTAACCCAGAGGGACAGATTGATTATCAATGAATTCACCGATAGTTGGTTGAGACAGTTGTGAGGTAAGACATAATATGAGATGTCAAGATCGCTTGGTATGAGGAATTGGTTTCAGTGTTGTACTCATCAGGAGGATATCTTGATGAGTTATCAATTCCAATTTCTTCCACTAAAGTGTTGGTGAATCTGATGCTTTCTATACTTTCATCAAAGGTGACATGATAGGTTTCCTCAACTTGTTGTCTCCTTGTGTTAAATACCCTGAAGGATTTGGAGATCAGTGAGTAACCTAAAAAGTATCCATCATCGCCTTTAGCATCGAACTTGCCTAGATGATCCTTGTGGTTATGAATAAACACATGACATCCAAACACATGGAAGTAGTGATGTCGTGAAGTCTACCTTTGAATATCTCATATGGGGTTTTATTATGTCTTTTGACAATGATTGACCTGTTTTTGAGTGTAACAGTCGTTTTAATCGCTTCACCCGTAAATGCTTTGAAAGAGCTGAGCCATTTAACATGGTTCTTGCAGCCTCAATGAGAGTTCTGTTCTTCCTTTCAGCTACCCCATTTTGTTCAGGGGTATAAGGAGATGAAAATTTTTGGGAGATTCCCTTCTCATCACAGAAACTCTCAAGATCAGCATTTCTAAATTCAAGCACCATTGTCAGCTTCTGATTTGTTTCATGTAATGTCATTCGGTTTTCAATGTTCCCGATAAATGACATTATAGTATCACCGCCGACTCTTTTTGGAAAGAAAGTATACCCAAGTGTATCTTGAATACTCATCAACAATGACAAGTGTATACTTCTCATGCCGGATTGATCTAGGACTGACTGGTCCAAAGAGATCCATATGCAAGAGGTGAAGGCATCTTTTGATAGAGAAGTTTTGCTTGGTTTTGAAAGATGCTCTTTTATGTTTGCCTTTTTCACAGCTGAGCATGGTTTATCTTTTGCAAAAACCAGTGATGGTAAGCCAAGGACCTTGTTTTGTTTTGCCAAGTTGTTGATGTTTTTGAAGTTTAAGTGTGAGAGTCTCTTGTGCCACGGCCAGTTGATAGTTTCAGTGGCTTTGGCAAAGAGACAGGTTCCATCTTTAGAGAGAGTTGACATGTCTAAGACATAAACATCGTCTCTCCTGGGAGCAATCAACACAACTTCCTTGTTGGCATTGAAAATGGTACCTTGTTTGTCATTGAATTGTACAATGTACTTAGCATCACATAGCCGACCGACACGATGAGATTGTATTTGAGACCATTGACATAAGCAATCCTAGAGAAAACTATTCCATTACAGTTCATCAACCATAACCTTCAGTGGGACATGATGAGTTATCACCAAACACTACCTTTGGTCCTGGTTCCTTTACATACTTGTGCAGATATTCCTTCACACCAGTCATACTTCTTGAACATCCACTATCTAGATGCCAGATAGGTTCCTTGGCATGCCTCTGCACAAGTAGTAAATCAATTAGTTTCTCTTCAGTAACCCACTTACTAGTGGGTTTGGGTCTCATGGTCTCTTTGAATTGAGCAATCGATTCATGGTCAGTGGTGGAGTGCAATGAGCTACCACATGTTTTACATCTAGAGACAGAGGATGACTCTGTGGATTTTGGTTGTTTTGAACTTCTCCTTGCATGGATGACATTGTCATGCTGAGATGTCTTATGAGCTGTGTTACCGCAAATATCACAACATGTGTTCATAAGACAATCATCAGGACGATGATCATTAAAGCCACAAGTGGGCAAAGAGGAAAAGGCTTTGCTCTCAACTTTTGAGCTTTGGATGAAGAAGCATACCGATGACCAACTTTGGTGTAGTTTTCTTGACTGAGAGAGCTCACATATTGCAAGTGGTCGCAGCCCCGCGGATCATCCTTTTACGATCATGCAAAAAGGATTCTATAACAATTGTCGTGGTATGACGGTATAGTGGCAATGATCACACTTCGCTTATTTTTGGTGGTGGCTTTTGACTTTGAGGAACTAGAGGAAGCTGACTTTGTCTCCTTGATTGGTTCAAAGACCTTTTCAATAGATTCCATTTTGTCAGTTAGCTTTCTCACAAGTTCAGTCTGCTGAATCGACCGACTTCAGTGGGGACTGAGGATGTGGAATTTTCAGTGGGGTTGGATTCTTGTTGAGTTGGTTTTGATGGTCTTTTCAAAATGGTTCTACCAAGTCCGGACCTTTCTTTGGGAGAGTGTGGATTGTAATGTAATGGAGTAAGCTCGAGCTAGGATCAGACTCTGAAGAGGTTCCAAAGGTGGAAGTGGTGCTTGAGATTCATCTTCAGACTCAGAGATGTGTTCATTGCTACGGGCACATCCGGGAGTCCAAGCATGCTCTTTAGAGCTTGACTTTCGTGCTCTAGAATTTTTCCGAGTCAAAGTTAGGAAGCTTACTATCGATTAAGTCTTTCAATCCAATCACCGGTCTTGGGAACGCACAACATATTGGTAATCATGCCACCGCACACAAATGGTTTAGGACTCGGTCTTTGTTGAGAGAGTCAAGAAGATGATGTTCACCTATGACTCTCTTTTTGCTATCTTGGGGGCACCCACAAGCATCAAAGACTCTTGGATTCTTGGTGGTCCAATTATCAATGATTTCCTTTTCTTTCTTAAGTTCATCTTGAAGAGCCTGATTTCTTTTAACTAATTCAGTGTTTTGAATCAGTAAGGTGATAGCCTCAAGCTTGTTTTGTTTTAACACAAGTAACTCATCCCTACACTTATTCAATTCAAAACTTAACTTGTTGTACTTAGAGAAAAGATTTAATCTTTGCTCTTCTACAAACTTAAGATCAACATTGATATAGTTCATATAGGATCGCCAATCGTAATCATCATCCATAGAAAGTAGAATATTTACCTTCTTCATTGTGATGTTGACCCATTCTCCATTCATGGCATGATTCTTTCCAACACTAGCTTGTCTTCTTCTCGAGAGGGCCATCAGCTATACCGACATGCACCATTTCATCATCCGATGAGATTGGCTCTTCATCCCAAATCGAAGGTTTCTGCAACAAGACCTTTGTTTTTACCCTGCATAGATTGAACACTTTTTGGTTCTGAGGGACTGGCCTCAAGTAATGCAAGCTTAGCTTTGATCTTCCTATACTTGGCTTCAAGATCTATTGTTTTGTTCTCGTCGATTTATTCGAAAGTTTTGATGAGACTGATAGATTTTAGGTTGAAATTTGCTAAAGCCTGAGGACTGATTTGACCCTGATGGTCTGTAAGAGGGTTCAGAAATTGTTTTTGAAAAACAGTCCTTTGCAAAATGACCCTTTTGTGACACTTAAAGCATTCAGTGTCCTCGTTAGCTTTAGCAGTTGAAAACCTTTGTTTCTTTTTATAAACCTTCGAGAGTTAGCAAGGAGTGCCCTTTCCCGAAATTCAACGTTCAGGTCATTTAGGTACTCCTCACTTGATCTCTCATCGCTCATCATCGAATTTTCTTGAAAATCTTGAACCACATTGTTAGAAAAGAAGGCAGTTGATATAGGTGAGGTGATGGTCAGGGACTTCTTGACTTCCTGAGACTTCTTTAAGTCAGGGTATCATCTGTTGATGAGGTTTTCCTCATAGACAAATTTCCCATAAATTTCATGAAGCTCAAGAGTTTGGATGTGATTTGCATTTCTAAGTCCCTGAGAGAAGTTTAACCATTTCTCAGGGAGACAATTAATAAAACCAACATTTATCTCATGTTTGGATAACTTAACACCATCATTAGCCAGTTCATTTAAAAGAGTTTTGTAACGGGTGTAAGTTTGAGAGAGAGTTTCAGAGTCCTTAGCCCTGAAGGTGTTATACTCAAGTTTCGGGTCCATTATCCTGTTTTCCTTGGTATCAGATGGACCTTCATGGCTATGGACCAGGTCATCCTAGGTTTGTTTAGCCGTGTTACAGCTTATAATCGACTCCATTATATCATCACGAAGACATGATATGATGATACTTTTGAGTCTTTGGTCCTGGTTGACCACTCTCCTTTCATCCTCGAGTTCCATCGAGCTTCGTTTGGGCAAACCTTCAGCAGTCTTTGGGACAAACGGGCCCTCATTAATACACTTGATATAATAAGGTTCCATCCCAATCAAATAGCAAAGCATACGCTTTTTCCATTTGTTGAATTTGCTAACTTCAAGTCTAGGGCAACAATTTGAATAAGCTCCACCCTTTTTATCGACTAGTTGGGGTACATCAATTTCAACCATAGGAATCCTGATTTAAAAACGTTTTAGAGCGGCTTAAAAGGTTTTATAATCAGCCTGCTCTGATACCACTTGTTATTCCCTATTCACTATTGTTAAAAAGGACAATTAAGTACTTAAAGCAATTTAACAGTGAATAATGACTGAAGTTAACATAAGTAAAACACACAGTAATTTTCAACATCATATTCTTATTAGAAATAATTCATCAAAGAATACGTTACCCAAGTACTTGCGGAATAGTACTTGGGATTGAAATGACAAAGTTTGGGTGACTCCTCTCTAAGCTCAGGCTAAGTCCGAGCACAACTCTTAGAACCCACTGAGCTAGCTCAAGGATAAAGTTGTATTTGGAGGAGTGAAAAGTTGGCTTGTGTGTGTGTGTTTTACAATTCACAAGCTTAAACTTTTCACTCATTCTCTTATGCTATTTATACAAGTATGATTATTAACTTTATCCTAGAAGATAAAAACATGGATCACAAAGAAACACGAATATTGATATATTCGGTTACTGTTCACCTTTCTATAGTAGGCTAAGCTTCTTTCCTTGATAGAGAATCGCCTCTTACTATAAATGGGAAGATATGATCTTGATAGATTGAGATGTATAGACGGATAAACACTTGAGGGACTTAGTTTTATCTGGGTAAAACTTTCCCGCCTAATCCAGCTCATTCTTCAATCTTTAAAGTCTTCTCTCTTCTTTCGCTTGTCTTCGCTGTTTAACAGTTGGAGAGGAGTCGAAGGGATTCAGTGAGTTATTGTCATCACTCACTGAATCCACTATCTTCTTCTTGACTTAGTCTTCACCCTTTAAGTTCCGCCTTGCAGAGTGGAGAGGCTCCTTCTTCGCCTCATACTAAGTGTCTTGAAGATAGCTCACTGAGAGACTATGCGCTCAGTGACCTGATTGTGTTTAACGGATTAAATACTTAGGATATTTTCTATTCAAATCCTAGTTTAAGGGGTTTGGGTATTTACTGAACTCAACAAAATGATATGTGTTTTTGCACATATCAAAATACCCCAGACGAGACCATTGTCGTGTCCTCATGCAATGCAATCAACTTACGCTTCTAAAACCAAGGATTTCAATCTCTTTCTACTAAACCTATGAAGAAGTAGCAAAGATTCCTCAAAAGAGATTAAGATAGCCTTAATTCTAAAACGCCTGCTTACCTTTTAATTCACATGTAGATATTACGATTAAGCACATTCCGATTATGAGTGACGGTTTGTTGAACTTTCATGTCGATTAATAACTCCAACATTTTTCAAACGACACATTAGGATCACGGAGTAGGAAACACAACACAGCGTGAAGTGACCATACGGAGAGAATACATCGTCCCTAATTTTTCACAAGTCCCCAAACTAAGCGTAAAATCGAAATCATTGTTAAATATGATTTTAGATGCTAACACTACCCATGGAAGTTACTTGTGTAATTACCTTTTGCTCCCATTTTCCTATTTTTCCTCTAGATTTTTTTATTTTTGTGAGAAATGAATTTCTTCATGTTCTCGTTTCGATAATTTTTATTCCGATAAAGATATAAAGCTAAGTCGCTAATTAGTTATCCATCTTCCCTCGAAAACCATTGCACACAAGAATGAGGTCCACATCAAGGTCCTAATTTAGCATGATTTAGGGAGATATCTCCCGGATTCAAAGTTTGGCTTAACACTTAATTCAGCACAATTGCATTTTTGCAATTTAGGCCCTTGGTCTTTTCAACCACTAACTCAACGGGATTACCGCTTTTATCGAAGTCTTATTATGACTTTGGATTTTCCTCAACCTTTTTAGAAGTCCATGACAATGGGGGTACCGTCGGACATAGAAAACTTTTATGGCTTTGGATTTTTCAACTTTAATACATTTGGGCTTTATTTCATGTTAATTTTTGCGCCAAACTCCGAATCATACGGCTTTTATAACAATAGAAACAATAGCAAGAAACTATCGGAATCAGTTGTCTATTACACCGCAACACCGACAAGACTTTGATGTGTACCCAACTCTCATGGGCAAGGATTCTCTAAAGAAGATAAAGAACTAACTATCATCAAAAACTCAACATCTCTAATTATTTATTCACAGATATGGGGTGAAACAATTTTGTGGGAACAAAAAGCCATAAGTACCTTCGATGGGCTCTAAAGAGAACCATCTACTTCACGCTTAGCATCTAAACTCATAAGTAACTCTATCATTCCTCGATCTCCAAAAATTTAAAATCCCAAATAATGAGATCCGCATATGCTTAGCCGATAATTTTAGATTATCTATGGTTAAGGGAACAAGCTAGGCTCAACATCCGGTCAAGTCAATTCCATTCCTACTCTCACCAAATGAAAGTCAACAAGGTGTCAAAACATATATTAACTTAGCTTAATGCTTCACAAATGATCTCAAGTCTCAGATTTTAAAGTAACTTATTAGAAACTAGCAAATTATTGTTTAAGCTTCGCATATTTAAAATCACTTAGGGAGACTTGCAAATTCTTGGCCTTGTGAGCTAGAGTCGCATTTTATAGCCTCTTGTCTAAGCAATTAGCAAAGACTATGTCAAGAAAAACGCATATTTAAAGAAACTTCTAAGAGACTAGCAAAGACTTTTCAATCATAAAACTAACAAAAGCTTACAAAAATTTTAAATTTTTCTCATTTTTGCATAATTTTTTTCATTTTCTAAGGAAAAACGGGGTTGCGAGAGTACACGCCAAAGAATAAGCAAGTGCGGTCAAATCAAATCGAAGATTACCCACCCCAGACTAAAACGAAACATTGTCCTTAATGTTTAAAGGCAAGGGTAATAACGAAAATCTAAAAGCCGTTTATTAAGTATGCTAAAAGATAAACGTTAGTCGATAAGATTTCGGATATCGGATTTCCATAAGCAACGAACATGAAACTCGAGTGGTGAAAAGACAAACTTCGAGCACGAGTCTTCATATCAGGAACATCCTAAACACAACATCACAAACAACCAAACACGAGAAATAGAATAGGCTAACCCCTTCACGTCACTTATTAGAAAATAGAAACAAGATAGAAGGATAAGCATGGGGTGCCTCCCACGAAGCGCTACTGTTTTTGGTCACCGAGTCGCTAGCTTGACTCGATCCCCGAATTTAGTTGTCCTTAGGGAAAGCAAGCGAAAAGGATACCCGGATCAAAGATGGTATCCTCACTCCGGAAGGAAAGAGAATAGGTAGGTTGGGGGGGAAAGAAAATTTCGGGCTCCAAAGACATAAAGGTTAAATCCTCCCAAACTTACAAAAGGTGTATCAAGAAAGAGTGATCCATCATCCGGCGGTTTAGCGGGCGGACGAAGGGATGACGGATCAAAGAGAAACGACTCCATAAAAGAATGGAGTCCATGGTACAGAGAAGTGTGTCTTAAAGGTTCATCAACGAAGGCATCCAAGATAGGATCCTTTTTCTGGAAAACTTTTGTGATATGAATGTCCTCTCCGATGAGTATCCCAGGGTTAAAAATCTTGTCCTCGGAGAGGAAGGAAATCAAAGTATCATCTATGTGAAAATCCTCACGAGAAGAGGAATCATTCTTGGATAAAAAATGTTGTGGAACCTCTGGATCAACAAGTTCATCAATCGAAATCTTCACTTCCTTTTCTTTCTTCGGGAAAAATGGATCATCGTATTCTTTTTCTTCATTCTCGGACGGAATCGAGTCGGTAGGAGCAAGTTCATCGGTGAACTCCTCACTTTCTTCGTCAAAGAGTTGATTGTCAAAATTTAGAGTATATTCAGGATCGAATTCAAACAAGGGATTCGTGAAGGTCATTTTGAAAGTCTCAGAAGAAGGTTCCATAATTTTAGAAGAAGGAGTGGGATTGCCACTCAAAGGAAGGTCGATTTTTTTAGAAATCGGAGGTGGGACAAGTGGTGTGCTCTTAGAGCTAGCATTTTCCACCACTACCGTTGAAGACTCCTTTTCTAATTTCATTTTCCGTTCAGCTCGTATTGTCGACATACTCTTAATCATAAACCTTGAAAGATCAATTCGAGACATTTTAGGCTCAAATTTCTTCAACTTATCAACATCATCCGGATCGTCCGGAGGGGGGGTAAGAAGACGGCTCATTATATAACAACTTTTCAAGTAAAAGAATGTCCCCCTCCGGGTCAAAAGTAGTATCATCAATCTCAACGGGAACTGAATCATCATTAAGAAAGGCCTCGATCTCTTCCCAAATAGGGTCACTTTCCGTAGTGAGAGACGGGAAAGAGTCGGCCATAATTGGATTAGACGGTAAAATGGGATCGCCACTTTCTTGAGAAAAATCAATCACACCGATGCTATGGATAGAATGATCATCGGGTGGAGGTTTTGAAGTTTGTTCGGCATAAAACACTATCTTTTCATTTCCTTTTCTTATCGTCAACGTTCCTTGGTAATGATCCACAAGGACTTTCGCGGTTCTCAAGAACGGTCTTCCTAAAGTGAGAGGAACTCAGGCGTCGACCTCTATATCAACTACGGCGAAATCCACGGGAAAATGGAATTTATCCACTCGTACCATAACATCGTTGACTACACCAACCGTGTGAGCAATTGTTCGATTAGCTAATTCGATAGTCATACGAGTTGGTATAAGATTCTTCAATCCAAGCTCATGATATATCGCAAGAGGCATGAGACTTATGCTTGCACCTGAATCGGTCAGGGCATTATATTCCTCAATATCATTCAAAGAGCAGGGAAGGAGAAATTTTTCGGGATCACCAAGCTTCTCGGGAGCTTGGTTCGATGAAGAATTAGACGGTGTAGGCTCAAGTGAAATCTTTGAAATTTGTTCCAATTTCTTTTCATAAATCATGTCAGCAGCTTTGATCATATCAGTCGTAAGATTGAAATTGGATCAGTCGTAAGTTTGAAATTGGTTCCGGAAACAACTTTCATTTTGTCGAACCGTGATTGAATAGATTTGCACGGTGTAAGGTTAGAACTCGGCATTTTGACTGAGATAGAAGGAACTTGGGCAACCAGAGGTTGGACGTATTTGGCTTTTCCATTATCAAGAGGAATTACCGGGTCCTTTGTCACCTTGGTTTCTCGTGCTACACTCCTCACCGGAGAGGGAGTAGTCATCGAGGGCCCATCATCTCGAAAGGTAATTGATTTCATTTCTCCCTTCGGGTTTGGAATCGTGTTACTTGGGAGAGAACCGGAACCCGAGGGTTGACTTATTTGGCACAAAACAGCGTTCAACATGTTCTCAAGTTTATTCTGCGAAGCATCCATTTTGTTATTCTGAAGTTGAATTTCATTCTTAAACTCATTGCTTTGTCTAGTTAACGAAGATTGGAATTTATTTCTCAAACTTGAAATCTGAGTTTGCATGGTGTGGATTTTAGCATTATTGTGCTGAACGTAATTCGTGAATTCATTAGAAGGCAAAGTCGGAGCTTGATAGCTTGAAGCTTGATATCCTTGATTGTAATTGACCCCTTGGGCCGGGTATTGATTCGGTGGGGCTTTGTATTGGTTTTGAACATTTGATCCACGAACTTGATTCTGATTAAAATGAGTCTGATTGTTCGATTGAGAAAATCCCGGAGGTCCCATTTGATTACTAACACGAGGGTTTTGTTCAACTTGAGGACAGATTGGTTACCTCCTACATGGATTAGCTTCAAAGGATTTCCATCGGTGGCGGTACAATTGTAGTAAGCATGCGGGCCACACAAGTAGTACAAGTTGATTCCACCGCTTTGACTTGAGCGGGTGGAGAAGAATTAATCTTAGCCGTCTTAATCTTAACCAAGGCCTGTATCATATCCATAAGCTTATCAATCTTAGCATCGGTGACTTGAGCTTGTTAAACCGTACAAATATCAAGCATCGGTGACTTGACTTGAGCTTATCAATCGGTGACTTGACTTGAGCTTGATATTTGATCGTAGACTTGAGCTTGTTAAACCGTCGGATATGAGAGTGACGATCGTCCCTCTCAAATCCGTAAAATTGGCTCGACGATACCAAGTTGATCAATCCGTGTTTAAGTTCGAAATTATCGGCAACGATTACCGGGACGACGATAGCTTCTCCATAACCCTCGGTGGGTGCTTGTAGTTTCTCTAACATAGATCGGTTGTCCTCCGCCATTTCGACGATGGGCGGAGTCGGATTAGTTCAATCTCGGTTCGACTAAGTGAGCACGCCTATTTCGCCTTCTCGTTATTTTAGCAGCTTCAACGTGATCGGTCTCAGAAGTTATTAGAACGAAAAGCATGCACTTTCAAAACCAAGGCAATTAAATGACAACGTATTCGAAAACAAAGGAATTTAAACCAATAATCCCAAGTGAATAAATCACTTCTATGAGACAAACGCACAAAGGAGCGAAGAAGCTTTATGAGGTCAGCGCGAAGCTTATTAAAAACCCGCCTCTTTTCAGCCGCAATTTAATGTCTGACTGTCCTTATACACCTCACACAGTTTGTTTATCCGATAGAAATAAATCAACTCACAAGCGACACAAAGGCAAGTTTTTGATCTTTAGTTCGGGAACTTACAAATGATAACACCTCAAGTTGAGAGATGTTATATAATTGATGTATTCTTTTTTTAGCTAAAAAACAAAAGGGAAAATCTTTTTGTATTTTTCATATATGATATATATATATATATATATACAAAAGAAAAAGGAAAATATTTTTTACTTTTTTTTATTTTTATAAAACAATAACTTCACGAAGGAAGGAAGGATCTCGAGTCACTAATCGTCAAACCGTTAACGATATTGTCGCGACACAACCTCCCCGGCAGCGGCGCCAAAATTTGATTCGTGTAGGTTTAGGGGTGTGTGTGTATGGATAAAACTACAATATCGATATCAAAAATTACCACAAGGAATGATTTAAAATCCCTTTAGGAAAAAGGATAGTGAATCAAATCCCGTGAGTGATAATGATACGGATTAGGAAATCCGAGTCGTGTCCCAACGAGGTGTGAATGGGCAACGCCGTTTATGGTTTGTTATTAAAATGCTCGATGTTTTGGATTTTTGATTATATCTAAAGTACGGGAAATGGGAAAGCATAAAAGGGAAATTATACTACGGGGAATCCTAAGTACGCGAATTAACGTAATTAAAAACGTAAATTAAATGCAACTACGTCTAATCTAAGTCCTAAAAATGATCTAAAATTACTTTTAAACTAAAAATGCAATTTAAAACTCAATTATTATTTAAAACTAATTTTTATGATTTTTCTTTTATTTATTTGAATTAAAAACTAATTTCTAATTTTAAAATAAAACTAAATTGCCAAAAATTATGAAAATAAGTCAAAAAATTATGAAAATATTTTTCAAAAATCTAAATTAACTCAAAAGACTTTTCAAAACTGATTTTGTATTTTTCTGATGATTTATCGAATTTCTATGAATTAAAAACTATTTAAAACTAATTTAAATGCTAAAAATTTTAAATTTAACTAGGAAAAATCTGGAAAGATTATTTTTTTACTTTATATATTTTTCTTAATCTATGAAAATTGAAAACTTATTTTTTTGAAGCTTTTCTGATTTATTTGTATTAAAAATTAATTAAAAAGTCTTAAAAACTGATTTTAAATAAGAAAAATAGTAACCAGTACCAGAAAATTATAAAAAATTCAAGAAAATTATAAAATATTATTCTAAATCTATGGAAATTACTAAAACCTATGCTAGTGTGCAAGAATAACAGGCCGTAGTGGAAATGCTTATGAATAAGCACTTAAAAATAAGCTATAAGCTTCAACAAAGCACCAAATGAAAGCAGAAGCTTAAGTATGCTAAATCTACTTAAAAGGAACTAATATAAGCTAATCTAAACCTCTGAAAATAAATCTATGATGATTTAACTTAAATGATTCTAAAAATGATAGCAGCCTTAACTGTCCTACTTTCAGGTAAGTTTCTAGCTTATCTAGTGAGCTTATCCAAATTCCAGAAATGAGAAACTCTAGTTTACCAACCAATGAGCTACTAAACCAAGTTTGAGCTCAAAACAAGCTATATTGAAGCTCATGCAAGGCCTGCAAGAAGCCTGGTTCACAACTCAGTATTAGCTGAGTGTGAACAGGGCAGAGATTGCTTAAAAAACAAGCTGATTTAGGGTTTAAAGAAATTTGATAAAATTCCACAAAAATGATTTTTGAAAACCTGGCCAACTAAAGTTTTTCAACCCACAATTTCAACAATTTTGGACCAGTACAGAATCAACTAAAAATCCACAAAGTTTGGTGAAAAACTGTTTTTTCAACTTTTGACTTTTAACACAGAAATGATAATTTGACTTTAATGAGATTTAAACTATTATTGTTCAATGCTAATGATGTTTTAAGCCTAATTATGATTAATGCAAGCTAGATCTACCGTTTTTAAACCTATATGCAAAGATCTAACTAACTGATTTCAACAGAAATGTCACTAAGAGCAGTTTTAAAGTAATTTTGACTATGAGCAATCTAAGGTGCAATTTAAGACCTAAAATGACTGAGTTATAGCTTATAAGAACTGAAACAACTAATCAGACTACTGAATTAACCTAAATCTCAGATTACTATAATGATCCAAACACTAGTTAAGCTAACAGATTTGTAATAACACTACTTAATCCTCCTACTCTAACACTTAATCTAAATCAATTGATCAACTAACACCTAAATGATGCCATATCACCAACAAATACTATCAAATTATCAATATGCTAAATAAGTAGATTATAACAGATATGAGATTTTCAGAACTTACATATGTCCTAGCCACAATGGCTTGCCAATCACAAGTAACCACTAACCTACTAATTTCAACCCTAAATTATACTAAATCAACCCAAATCCAACTCCATATCAGCAAATCAGATCCAGAAGAGCTTATTGGCTGCAATTTGATTTTTATTGACCAAGTAACTTTTGAGTGAATGGAACTAGAAGACAAATATAAACCTTAATAAAGCTATAAGGAAGTTTATCAAAGCTTATAACAGTAGCAAGCTTGATCCAAGCTTAATGAACATATATTTTTTTTCTATTTTCTGATTTTTTTGTATTTTTTAGTAATTTGAGAAACAAGCTGAGATAACTTTTATAATAAGCTAAAGTTGATGAAATAACATTAATAAGTAATAATGAACAATTTAAGAAGCTGAAATAAGGATTTAAAGTAAAAGCTGAATTCTATTAAACTTTTAAATTTAAGAGTACAAGAGGAATTATAAAGCTGAGAATTACTTAAACTTAAAAACTCATAATAAAATACAATTATGCTAACAAATATGAAAAAGTGAATACAATTCGTGAATGAAGGGTGCTATTTATAGATGAGTCCCAAGCCTTGGAAGGATCCAGATTTCTCTGAGTGATATCAGCCCTTGGATTCAGTATTACACGTTTCCCATTTGATTTAGACCCTTGGATTAAGTGCCACGTTCTTCTCAGCCAATCAAATCAAAGGAATGTTGTGATGACACACTGATACCAGCCCGTGGCATCCGTGTGTCACCACGGTCGATGGAAGTACGAATTTCATTTGCATTTGAGTTGGATTTGGTGAATTGAGCGTGTGAGTTTTTAGGGTTCATGGGGGAATCTAGGTAAAACGAATTTGGGGAAAAGTTTGGCGCCAAGTAAAAATTATTATTTTACATTTGTTTGACTTGGGTTGACCGGGTAGAATAGGTATACGGGTTGGGTGATATTGACCGGGTATAACAGGATTTGACCAGGCCTTATTTGGGCTTTGACTTGGGCCAATGCATTATGGATTTGGATTAGGATGTATAATGGACCCAATGTGTAACATAAGGACTAAATCTACCAAAACTGAATTTCCAGGGACTAAACATGTAATTCTGAAAATGTGATCCAAGGGTTAGTCTTGCCAATCTTTAATAATCCAAGGACCATTCTTGCCATTTTCTAAAACTTAAGGGTAATTTCTGCCAATTGCTCAAGGTTGAGGGACTGAATCTGACAATTCTTTAAACTTGATCATATCTTTCAAAAATCATCCTTTCAAAGATAGAAATCTTCACAGATGCTCAATTCTGATCTTCCGGCTCAGCTTTAGCACTCTTTATCTCTCGTGCTCGTGTTTTTGTTAGATTTTTCTTTCTTTTGCATGTTTTGACATATCCGTACCTGCACATGCACAAACTCAAGAAAACAACAAATATTAGCAATAAACGGCTCTTTCTTGGTTATTTTGGGTCTGATTTGATAAAGAAATGATATGTGTTTTTGCACATATCAATAAGGAATCGCCACAACCAATGAGTCAAGTAAATCTGTCAATGAAGAAACCTCAATGAGAACCCTCGCATACGCATTTCGGTCCCAAGATTTAAGACACATAGCACTAGTATAAGCATCTACAATAATTGGATGACCAAGTTGAGTGGAAATGAGACTAAGACCTTTTTCAGAATAAGCCACTAATGGAAAGTTATATGATCTTAATCCACACCGGGACATAAGTAATCTCGTCTCTTTTGAGTTTAGAATTTGGAATCCAAATATTCAAAATGATAGGAACAAGACGTATCAGCCATGGACCCTCATCTAAAACCCTTTCCATCCGCTCCTTTGTCGCAAATTGAAACATAAAGAAGCCATTGTGCAACATCACCCATTTTAGACCAAACTTTGCCCACGTATTCTTAACATAATTTTCAACAATTGGGAACGCGAGCCTCTTACCAATAAAGTATCCATAAAGAGAATTCTCAAACCGAGAACTAACCTCGTCAACAACATCCAAGGGAATAGTAACATTAGCACCAGCCACACACTCACTATTTCTCATCTCCGAAACCCTCACCACCTTCTTAGTGCTATTATCCATTAGTATATCCGCAAATGACAAAGTATTAGAACCTGATGGGGTACTCGTATTTGATACACTAGCCTCTAAAGTCACACTCCCATTCCCCATTTTATTATCATTTGCAATAGCCTGAGAAGTGCCAACAGTAGTCGACTTATGCACACCCTTTGGAGTAGACATAACATCAGAACCACATGCATATTCACTAAGCAAAGGCTCATTAAACAAAGAGTTTGAAGAATCACTAGCCTGGCTAGTAGTAGAATCCATATTTGTACCAATAGGTGTGGTAGTGGCCCCTTTCACATTTTTTTGACTTGCATCAGCCATGCATGTGGTTCCACCAGAATTCTCAACTTGCGAATTAATAATAGGACTAGACACATTACCCATTAAACCACTCAATACACCCTCCTCAACAATTATAGGAGTATCACTATTCAACTATGAAACTGAAGACATACCTTATCCAACAGGATTGGCGCTCGAAGGAGTATCAACATTCAGCTTCGTAGGAGGAACGACACGGTGAGCTTTTTTCAATATCGACTTAAGGATCGGAGCATCCCCTAACAAGGCTGAACCCTTTGCACCATCCGAAGTAATAGCAGATCCCTTACTAACCTTTTTGTCCAATGACTTTGTATTATCCATAACCAAAAGCAAAGGAATAATAAAAAAAAAAAAAAAAAAACTGATCGACAAAAACAGCAGCAAAAGCACGAACAAAAACCCTTACTAACGAAACCCTAATGGGTTTAGTTACACCATAAGGACAGAAACACTCACATGATTAACGAATTAAAACACTTGAACGCAATAATGAAGATATACCAGGCCAAATACGACTTACGAAACCCTAAAAAACCAACAAAGAAACCCCTACCTGAAACGCACAACACCCAAATAAAAAACCAACTAAAAGGATTGAATACGAAGATTAATCAACTAGAGTTGAAGTGTTATAAGGGATTAGATACGAATTGAAGCAGGAGAAACGATTGTAGGAGGGAGCATCGGTGGATTCGTAAATCGCCCATAGTTAGGGTTTTTTTTTTTTTTTTTTAATCTTCATATTCTTGTTTGTTTTGGTCGCATGAGTTGCGTGAGTTGGTTGTCAAGTTTGTTGAACTACGCGAACCGTTGTTAATCATGTGCGCTATTTGAGTCGTCATTCCACAAGTGACAAAGCCAAGTGTTCCATTCTATCGTTATTCAACCTACAAGAATCTTTACGTTTTATGCGACTTTTGTTATTTTAGGTTGAGTTGTGTCCGCTGTGCTGTGATATTACTTGTTGCTGTTGCACTAGTCTCCTCTAGAGTGATTGCTTGTGCATTTCCGTGTTAAGTGAGTTTCATAGCTCCATTTTTATCTCTGTTTTAAGTAAATTGGGGTGAGAAAATGTGCTACTATTTTGGACCTTTTAAAATCTCTTGATTTGCTTATGCGTTGACTGGTTTAGATAGATGTGTGGTAGTTATTGCATAATACTAGGGTAGCATATTGATGCTATAATGTGATACCTAGCTTGTGAATGATTATTTATTCTGATCTAATCCAGGGTAGTTTGACCATGCTACAACCGTGCTGGCTAGAGTCGCTTGGGATCCCACTTTTGATTTGATATGTGATTATATGTTTTTGTGCATCTATCTTAGTCTCTCATAGCAAATAAACTCTTACAGGTCTACTACTAAATTTGAAATTAAACCTATGAACTCACCAGCTTTATGCTGACCCTTTTAGCATGTTTTTCTTATGTAATTGATGTGAAAGCTTTGGTAATCTTTAGGAAGGCGTTTGGCAGTGATGGCATGATTTTGGATCCTTCTTCATCTGATGTTAAATGGGGACCCTTTTCTTAAACTATTTTATTTGGGCTTACTTCTGCACTTTTCAAGAAATGTAAAACTTAATTATTACTAATGACCATGTTTTTAAGTTATAAATTTTCATTATGTTCTTCGCTATCCTTGTGTTGTGTACCAATTTCGTAGCATCCCAAAGTTAGTAAAGTCTTCCGCTGAGCCGATTTTGGGGTTGTTACAAATTGGTATCAGAGCTCAAGGTTATAGAGAACTGGATATTTACTAAAACGTAGACTATAACCAATTTTGAAAAACTGATCCAAAAGACCGTGACATGCCTACTTGCCAAGATGAAGCCTAAAGATTACAAGTTAAGATTTGATGGGGTATTAAATTTCTATTAATTATCTTGTAATCATGATATGATTTCTTGGGAAATTTGTTATGTTTGAAAACTACGGATTCATTAGAGATTTTACATATGCACTGACTTTACTAAAAACACCGTTGTCACAGCTATGCCTTCCTTCGATATCACTGAAGACATCCTTTTTGCTGGTTCCCGACCAGCATCACCTGTACTGGGGATGGACCCGAAGGACCCATATGTCATGGCTCGACATGCACAACCAGTGACACATGGGACTGCTTCGGGTTCCTCTTCATCTATTCATGGCTCTCCTACTTCACTCATTGTGCGTTTACCCACACGATCATCTCCTAGCTCCATGTGGCGGACTGCTATACCTCATACTTTGACACACCGTCGCACGTCACGCATATCCATTCTGAGTGCCTCATCTTCCATACCTTGCGATTCATCACCACCTTCATCTCCTGTCTCTCCGCCTACTCGGAGGCGTCGACTACTCATATTTTATGAAGAAGAAGACCCCGAAGAAGAACCTGAGGAGGAGGAAGATCCTAAAGAGGAGGAAGACCCGGGAGATGAGTCTTACGGGGAGGATGACCCTGAGGCCGAGCCACAGGAGGATGTGGAGCCCGAGCCTCAGGAGGATATGGAGCCTGAGCCTTAGGAGGAGGACGAGCCTGAGCCTCAAGGGATCTTGGGGGATTTAGAGGAGTATGACTTGGAGGATGATGTTGATGAGCCTATGTTAGAGCCGGTTTCCCTAGTGTTGGAGGTGGATTGGGTTGATCCAGATTCTCCTACTGCCGGACCCACCCTTGAGGATTTAAGTGGGATGGCCACTCAGTTGGGGATGCATGAGGAGGCTCTAGAGGACATAACCAAGCGATTAGCGAGGGTGATAGCAGAGCGACTAGGGAAGATTGAGAGTGACCTTAGTGTATTGATGAAGAGGTCTGCTACCATGAGGAGAGACCTGCAGAAGATGGATGATCAGGTGAGAGTAGCAGATCGATCTATCCACATACGAGAGTATGATCAGGTGATGTGGAGGCGTCAGTCTGAGACAGATTCTCAGAACGCATATCTTATGAGGAGGAGATACGAGGATAATGTGGAGATCATGATCTAGAGCGTGCTTTTAGAGACTTTGACTTTGGGGTTTGAGTAGTAGTCTTTGACTAGTGATTTTATACCACTCTTTATCTATTGTATTTCCGTATTTTCTCATTATCAGTACTATTATCGTTCTCGCCATAGTATGGCTCATAATTGAGAACCCTTGTTTTGAGTTTTATGAAATCTATGTTGAGTACGTGATTGTGGCATAAATTGTATCTTGAAAATCGTTATGGTTTTAATGTGATGTATTGGTCTCTATACTCGTGTGATGTACTTCTATATTCTGATCTCAATGATCTCATTTCTTGTACATGATTCAGATCAATAGCTCAAAGGTGTAGAGCAACCAGGAACGCGCGAGTAATACTGCCATCAAGCACGATCACGCTGGTCGTCGCGGTCGATCTTCAGTTCAAAATGCTAGAAATCCTAATGTCAATAACCAGAACAACAATTCCGTTGGTGAAGATCTGAATGTAGAGATCCCTTCTTCGCCCGCTCCTACTACCGATCAAGCTTTAATCGATCAACTGGGAAGAAGGGACACTTTAAGAATGAGTATCGAGAACCGGGAAGTCGTGGGAACCAAGTGAATCGTGGGGCAGAAGGACACCAAGGAAACCAAGGCACTGGCAATCCACAGGGCAATGCTGGAGAGGCTCATGGAAGAGCATATGTGGTAAAGGGAAAAGGAGTCAAGGAAGGCCTGACTGTTGTTACGGGTACGTTCCTTCTCAATAACCGTTATGCTCATATTCTATTTGATACTGGTGCCGATAGAAGTTTTGTGTCCACTACATTTAGCCCCCTACTTGATAAGATCCCTACTGATCTAGACTCTGTTTACGATATTGAGTTAGCCATTGGTAACATAGAAAGGGTGAATAACATAATCAGAGGTTGTACCTTGATCATTCTCGATCACCCGTTTAACATCAACCTCATGCCAGTTCCTTTGAGTAGTTTTGATGTCATAATTGGCATGGACTGGCTATCTAAGTATCGAGCCGCGATTCTTTGTGAAGAAAAGATCGTGCTCATGCCTTACGGAAATAAAATCCTAACCATATACGGAGACGGTAGTAATCGAGGAAATTCATCCCGATTAGACATCATCTCCTGCACCAAATCCCATAAATACCTGGAAAAAGGAAGTTTCCTTTTTCCGGCCCAAGTTGAGAAGAAGAGGAACAAAGAAGAAGAGGGGAAACGGTTAATAGATATACCGGTGGTGCGGGATTTCCCTGAAGTGTTTCCTGAAGACTTGCCTGGATTACCACCAGTTAGACAAGTCGAATTTCAAATCGATTTAGTGCCAGTAGCTGCACCCTTAGCGTGGGCACCATATCGATTAGCCCCTTCGAGTTGGAAGAACTTGCAAAGAAATTGTCTGAATTAGCCAAAAAGGGATTCATAAGACCAAGTTCCTCACCTTGGGGAGCTCCGATCTTGTTCGTTAAGAAAAAGGATGGATCCTTTTGTATGTGCATTGACTATAGAGAGTTGAACAAGTTGACGGTAAAAAATAGATACCCTCTACCAAGGATCGATGATCTCTTTGATCAACTCTAAGGAGCATGCGTGTTTTCAAAAATCGATCTAAGATCCGGGTATCATCAGCTCCGAGTTCGGGAAGAAGACATACCGAAGACCGCTTTTAGAACTTGCTACGGACATTATGAGTTTCAAGTTATGCCTTTTGGGCTAACTAATGCTCCAGCTGTATTCATAGACCTCATGAATAGAGTGTGCAAACCCTACTTGGATAAGTTTGTGAAAGTATTCATAGACGACATGTTAATCTATTCCAAAAGCAAGGAAGCACACAATGAACACTTGAAACTTATTCTAAAGCTACTCAAGGAGGAGTAGCTCTATACGAAGTTCTCCAAGTGTGAATTTTGGATTTCAACCGTGCAGTTTCTGGGTCATGTGATTGATAGTCAGGGTATTCATGTGGATCCCGCCAAGATTGAGTCCATTAGAGACTGGGCTACTCCTACTACCCCGATTGAGATACGTCAATTTTTAGGACTTGCTGTATATTACCGTAGATTCATCGAAGGTTTTTCCAAGATAGCAAAACCTTTGACCATCTTGACTCAGAAAACGGTGAAGTATACTTGGGGAAAGGACAAAGAAGAAGAATTTCACCTACTGAAGGAGAAGTTGTGTAGTGCACCAATATTGGCTCTACCAGAGGGAAGCCAATATTTTGTAGTGTATTGTGATGCCTGACATAAGGGATTAGGAGCTATTTTGATGCAAAGAGAAAAGGTGATTGCATATGCAACTCGACAACTCAAGACCCATGAGAAGAACTACACAACCCATGATTTAGAGATGGGAGCTGTTGTGTTTCCTTTTAAAATTTGGAGGCATTACCTTTATGGCACGAAGTGCACCGCTTATACGGATCACAAGAGTCTTCAACACATTCTGGACCAGAAGGAGTTGAACATGAGACAGTGACGCCGGTTAGAAATGTTGAGCAATTATGACTGTGAGATACGCTATCATCCTGGTAAAGCAAATGTCGTTGCTGATGCTCTTAGCCGAAAGGAGAGGGCGAACCCGTTCAGAGTCAGAGCATTA
Source organism: Chrysanthemum makinoi (assembly GCA_910596185.1). Lineage (NCBI taxonomy): Eukaryota > Viridiplantae > Streptophyta > Magnoliopsida > Asterales > Asteraceae > Chrysanthemum > Chrysanthemum makinoi. Next base: position 229,725,348 of record OU343225.1, on the reverse strand, counting down.
GGAATGACCATCAACTCTCCACTACGAGCTCAGATTCTTGCCGCTCAAGTTGAAGCAATCAAGGAAGAAAACCGACCTTACGAAAATCTCTATGGTATGTTGAAGAGTGAAAATAGAAGGGTGAAACATTCCAACGGAACCTTGTGTATTAATGAGAGGAGTTGGATTCCCAGGTTTGGAGGCATTCGTGAGTTAATTATGCATGAATCGCATAAGTCAAAATATTCTATTCATCCTGGTTCCGATAAAATGTACTACGATCTGAAGAAGTTATACTGGTGGCCGAATATGAAGGCTGAGATTGCTAACTATGTTAGCAAGTGCTTAACCTGTGCCAAGGTGTAACACCCCCAATTTCGTGATAGGCAGCGGAATTCAAACTGGGTGTTACTTCATGGCACAACAATTAGAATAATTGAAAACGATCTTTAATTGAATCGTTTTAAAAGATTTATAGTTTACAAAATGAGGTCCCAGTAGTTTTGTAGTTTATTAAATAAGGTTTCGAATGATAATAAAATTTATAGCCTTCTTGAGTATCCGTGCTTCTCCGTGCCAGCCTCGTTCATGATGGACCTGAGATAAACATGCTAAAAGTGTCAACACAAAGGTTGGTGAGTTCATAGAGTTTGTTGCAAATAATTTGGAAGCCTATAAACAATGTTCATGTAGCAAAGGCATTGTGAATCCACTCAGTTGCAAATCCCGCCCATACAAAACTTGCAACATGTGTGTTCACAACCCATTGCTAAATTATAATGTGAGTAAAACAATTGATTTCAATAGTTTCAAGTTTGGGTGAATATTTGTAGTAGTTACAAATATTGATAAAATAAGTAGTGGGTTATGTTATACACCCATAATTCATTTACTTGCCCTAACCGGGTCAATCACAAAAGATAGTTTGTTTGGTTGCCCTAACCGGGTCAACACAAAAGTAGTTCGTTTGTTTGCCCTAACTGGGTCAATCACAAAAGATAGTTTTTTTGGTTGCCCTAACCGGGTCAACACAAAAGTAGTTCGTTTATTACCCTAACCGGGTCAAAGTTGAGTGATTCCATAAGGTTTATATATAAAATCAATTGAACACAAGTTTCAAGTTTAATAAACAGTGGGCTACGTTAGTATACGCCCATAACATAAAAAATGGGCCATGTTGTTAGCACCCATAGTTCTAGTACTTGCAGTACAGTATCATTACAGTATTGTGTTATTGCTCTATGCTCATGAGACGCAAACCTTAATAGTTGGACATCATAAAAATGATGTTAGTACAGACATCATAAGGATGCTGTCTGTAACAATGCCCTCAGGCAGGAGCTTGCCTATCCGGCTAACACAAATGGGGCGTCAACTGCCAATAGATCTATTCACTATACTCACGTTCACTCACAAGTGATTAATGGTTCATGATATGAGGGACTTTTAGTGGCAAAAGTAGGCACTTAGGCAATAACAATCAGGCTATCATACAGAAAAATACTTGTGTTCATATTTGTAGCATGTATCTCCCCATGAGATGAAAAAACGTATAAAAGTGTATTCATGAACTCAAGGTAGTATGTAAATAGTTAAGCATGTATCTCCCCAAAAAGTGGTACAAATTAATTGAAAATAGGGGTCATGAACTCACCTTAGAGTGTAGTGACATAAGTAATGCAATGGTGTCAAGAAGTATGGTAGAACACTATAAAGAAGTATAGCACAATGATACGGGATCGGCATAACCTAATAGATATGAGCTTGTCTCATAATACGATACGTAAATAGTAATCGATGCGTATGAGTTTCAAAAGATAATATGTTTTAGTTTTCGTGGAAGTTTCGTATCGATGTTTGCTAAATGTTTAGTTTCATCATTCGTGTGGTGGTATGAAATCATAGACTCGAAGTACAACTCATGGCAAAGCATAATATATATATCTCATATATATTATGAAGTAAAAGAATAGACAAAATGTCTCAAGAAAACAAGTCACAAAGAGGAGTGAATTCTAGGCGAGAAGATAACGACAAGGAAATATGTCAAGAAAGTATGTCAATTAGGCTTTAGCCCGATAATAGTCCAATGGGCGATCGTCCGATATCATAAGTCTGTCATAAATCTAATATCTGGCTAAACAATATCTATTCGATATAAATCCCAAGTCTAATATCAACAACCTTTGTTTAATTATATCTAGTATAAGTATGATATATGTCAAATGTAGTCCGTATATAATAGTCTGTGAAGTACATGAATTGTCCAAAATAATATGTCCATTTTGTACCCAGTATATCCAATATGCCCAAAATATGTCTGGTTGTATAGTCTAATGTCTTAAGTCCGTTAACAATATGTATAGTCCGATAGTCTAACTTCAATCTTAGTCTACTAGTCCAAAATAATATTAATTCATTATTAGTCTAATGAGCTTGTCCAATATAAGTCCAACGTCTGGTATCAAATATATGTATTGTCCAATGTCACGTGTCACAATTTATATAATTTAGTCCATTTATCGAGTGTCAAATCCTACAAGTTTATCCGAACGTACCAAGGATACAAAAGTATCAAGGTACATAAATACATTAGATCGAGAAATCTGATTCCTATAACAGATTAACTTATTATTTTATTTTATAACACACCTCTATGTGTCACAACTGGAAATCAAAAATATTACCCTTTCAATTTTGTAAACCTGAAATAGAATAACAAACACCCTATACGGGACTGGAACCAACATCAACACACTTACCAACATATATGGTTTTTATTCACATTTTATTATTTAACTTCTGTTAACCCAAAGCGAACCAAACACCCTCTCGGGTGTGGCAGGACCGAAACAGAAACCATAAACCAAACCTACCCTAATAGTTTCCCTTATATGACTAGAAATAACCAAAACCAAACACCTTAAGTGGGTTGTGTTGGTGAACCAGATAAGCAAACCTAAGCGCACCTTAAGTGCAGAAAATAAGCAACGAATCGCACCCTTTTGGGGCTGAAATCAGCAGCTCCAAGTGCACTCTTTGTGCAGAAAATAAACAAGCAGAACGCACCCTTTAGGGGCTGAGATCAGCAGCTCCCAATGTAGTTTTGTGTAGAAAAATCAGCAACAAAACGCACCATTTCAAGGCTGAAATCAGCAGCTGCAAATGCAGTTTTTGTGCTAAAAAATCGGCAACAAAATGCACTCTTTTGGGGGCTCAAACAAGCATATAAACGCCCCTGTTGGGCTGAAAATATGCAGAGTCAACACCCCCTCTTGGGGCTGCATTACAAAGAAACACACGCCCATTGTTGGGGTTGTGAAACGCAAAAATAAAACCCTTTTGGGTGATGGCGAAGGTAACAAACACTTCAAGTGCACCCTAGTTAGGCCATGGTTTGGGTCGATAACCGAAGTCAAAATAAATAAGCACACCCTCTGGGGTGGCTATGAACCGAGAGCAACAAACCGAACACACCCTTTTTGGTGTGGGTTGTAGCATGCAACAATCCACCCTCTTGGGGCTGTGACCAACAGAAGCAAAACAAACGACCCTTAGCTTTTATATCTTATAAACTAATAATAAGTGATCTTACTACTAGAAGGGATTTGGAAAATAAGCTTAAGCAACGCACCCTAGTAGTGCAGGAAACAAGCAACAAAACGCACCCTGGTGACTCCAAAAAAAGATTAGGACCAGTTTATGCATGATTTAATAGTCACTAAATAAGCTTATTAAATAAGTTGGGAGATAAGCTGGAACAAAGAACCCCCTTGGGTGTTGTTTCTTTTGATCAAAGACAAACAAGTAACACCCTCTTGGATGTTTTATGGTTAACCAAACCAAGCACACACTGTGTGGTAGGTTTCTGTTTTGAACCGACAACAAACACGCACCCCTTTGGGTGGCTTTTCTCTTGAATTCGAGACAACCAAACACCCATGTGGGTTATCTATGCTGAACCGAAACAAGTACCAAACACAGCCACTTGGCTTGTGTTGATCCGAGCACAACAAGCAGACCCCAAACACCCCTGTGGTCTGGATTGAACCAAAACAAACATACCTTTGTGGGTATTCTTACCCAGCCGAGACTAAATCAGAACAACAAACAAGTACCACCACGATTTGATACACGAAACTAATTCAAAAACATGTTCTTAACTTGTTTTAATTCCACAAAAACTAGTAACAACAGTTTTGTATTCGATTTATTATAAAAATGAAATGAAGACATGGTTTTAGTGATGCTATAAATATACCATGAGGAGAGGAGATGATGGTGGTGAGGGAGGTGCGGCTGTGATGGTGGTGGTGAGCCACGAGTCAAGTCAAACCCCTGCCAACCCGTAATAAGCACACCCTAGATCCTCCTTATCTTGTTGGAGATGGTGGTGGTTCATGATGGTCTGGTAGCAGTAGAGGTGGTGAGGCGGTTCTAGAGAGGAGGAGTATATGAGGAAGAAGAAGTTATCTTCTTTTCTTTCTGGATATTGTCATCCGAAGGTGAAAAAGAAATGAGTAATATATGAGAAAGGGATAGATCTATGAAATCAAGACACATGCCTTGTGGTCGTCTGTATACATGCCACCTCTTATATGAGGTGGTGAGTATGTATTATTTTGTGATAACTATTGATTAAAGGGGTGTAGTTTGGTCTTGATAATTACTAATGTTAAATCGTTTAGATCACGAAACTTACAACTAGATAACGTAAAAATGTAGGGCTTATAAAGATGTTAAAACTTATCAACATATTCAATTTCATTATTTAGAATGAATCGTGGGTTTATCGGAGTGTTTTAATTGTTATTTAAACTAAGACAAGTTTAAAGTAAATTGTTAGGAATTGGAAATTCCATAAGGAAGTGTCGGTCACCGCAGTTATTGTTTAGCATATCTTAGCTCGTAGACTTTACTTTATTTAGTAGTTATTTAGTTAGTTAGCTAGTTAGTTATTAGTTTAGAGCAACACCGTGGAGGAAGGACGGGTCTTTACCCACTGTATGCCTGATCCACAGTCCGAAGGAGGACGTGTAGTATGTAACTATAAATACCCTATACCTCCCAAGGTAGATGGTTGGACCTTTCACTCAATCTAACCCTTCTTTCTTTTGTTTACTTTCTCTCTCTAGAAAGGCTCCTATTCCACTTTCTCTCTCTAAACTCTTAAAGCATACGCCTAATATTATTATGATATGATGTGTTTGTGAAATCTAATATATTACAAATGGTATCAAGAGCCATGGTTTGATCACTCATCTTTCATGTTTTTGGATTTCTAGTGGTTTTATATGGTTTTTGGGTTTGAAAAAGTTTAGTGGTATTTGCATCATTTAGACCATTTCTAGTGTTAAAGTTTGGATTTTGATTGTACTTTTGTGTTTAGAATCATCATAAGTGGTTAGGTTGTGATTTGGATGGCTTGAATCATTGTGGTTGGATTGGTTTTGGATTTAAAAGTGGCGTTTTTGTTGTTTTAAAGGTTGCGATTTGTGTCTCGTAAAGTTGTTCTGACGAGCGATTTGTGTCAGTTGAGAATCGCTTGTTTAAGTGATTTGTCAGGCTAGTGGTTGTACTTGTGCGATTTATGCGGAGAGGCGATTTGTCACTTTAAAGCGACTTGTTTATTTAAGCGAGTTGTAGTTTTAGCGATTTGTATGTTTTAGCGATTTGTCCCTTAAGCGATTTGTCATCAAAGCGACTTGTCAAAGCTATTTGTCTCGATTTGTCAGAGCGATTTGTCTTGGACTGCGATTTGTCAGAACTACGTTTTGTCTAAAGAAGCGATTTGTCTAAAGAAGCGGTTTGACCAAAGTTGACTTTTTACGTCAAAACTTCAAACGACCATAACTCTTGATCCGTAACTCCGTTTTTAGCGAAATACCTGTCAAAACGACCGGAACAGGCTGAATATTGTGAGGTTACACAACAAAGTTGTGAAACGAATTTTTTGTGGCCCAAATCCCCTCCAAAGGGAAGTTATTGAGCTTTTAAGTTTTTAGACCTAAATTTCACCGTAAAAACGTGCATTAACAAAACCAATTCACAACCAAATAACACTTCAGCTAATCCTTCAAACAATAATCACTCCTAACACATAATCCTCTATCATTGTGTGGGTCCATCAGTTATCTTAACACATTCTATTGGTCACTATATCATGGTTTCTTCTTGATTTTGTAAAATCCCGCGAAAGATTGTATTTTTCGGTTTAAATCACAGACTTGTAAAATCCCGTGTAAACAGCAACATCATGTCTTACACTCCTGATTCAGTAATATCAGAAGTACTTAAATTGTATGATGTTGTGGACAACAATGATAATGTATGCTACATGAACGACATTAAAGATGTTTGAATTAATCAATGAGGATGTGAGATCTTCATGTTCTGAGTACATTAAGAATGAATTGCACTGATAATGCTGCGAATGCCATGCAAAAGGAATGCTGCATTATACCCTACCAACAACTTAACTCTCACCTCATGTTACTTCTACCAATAACAACGGAACGAACATGTATTGCCCTCTTCCGTCAGGACTTATCTACATTAATGTGAACTTTGTGTTAAACTTAGAGCAATTGGAGCTACAACTTGACAAAGAGAAGGTTCAAAAGGATAGTTCCAGTGTTGTACTTCAAGTGATCCACAACCAATTTCAGTCATTCATCAGTGGAGAATTTACATCTGATTATGATCAAGACATGACTGAAATGTCTTTTAAGAGACACACTGGAATGGAAATTAGCGTGTTCATAGAGACACTTATCCATCTCATGGATAATGCGGAGAAGTATATTGAGGAAGTTACTCAAAAAGATGAAAAATTGGATGAGAGTCTGGTGCAGTTGAGAGATAGTTGTGATGAGTTGGGTAATGTATTTGTTGAAGAATCGGTGTTGTCAATACGTAATGTCGAGACAACAAATAATGATGTAACCAAATTGTTCAGTTACTCCTAACCCACAAGAAGTAGATGCAGTGATTAGAAAGGCGGGCACAATCAAAAGATTGTAATGTTGAGTCGGGTAAAGCACCAGATGATGGATCAGTTTACACTAAATACAGAGGCTCAGAGATAGATAAGCTTGACACAGCCAGCGGTCCAGTGCCTCTTGTTACACATGATGTGGATGCAGATATCAGACAGATAAATAAACAGGTGTCATGTAATGAGGTACCCTTAACTGTTCAACATAGTGCATCTGCTAATGTACCTAAACATACTAATCATAATGCTGAACATGATTCTTATAAATGTTCCTTGGTTGAGTCTGAGATTAAGTGTTTTAAAACAAAAGATATGGTTGATAAAAAGGCTTTTGATGAACTTTCAAACAAATTTTCAAATCTTGAAAAACATTGCATTTCACTTGAAATTGCGATACAGAGTAAAGAAGAAAGTTTTCAACTTAACAAACCATGTATAAATCCGGAACTTCCTGAATTACGTGAATTTTTTGAAATTAACACTTTGAAAGATCAGCTTCAAGACAAAGACTCAACCATTTACAATCTGAAGAAACATATTTTTGTCCTGAATTTGAAAATTAATTTAGTCATGACTAAACAAGACATTGATGCTATTAAAACAAGAAATAATGAATTGGAAATTTATGTGGCTAAAGTACTTAAGGAAAATGAGACTTTGAAAAAGCATCAAAAGGACTTGCTCTATCAATGAAACTAGAACTAAGTCCGTGGAACAAACAAAATATTTGATAGCAAAAATTGATGAACTCAAAGCTCAACTTCAGGATAAGAGTTTTGCGATAGTTGCCTTAAAGAATGAGCTTAGAAAAACCGTAGGGAAAATTGTGAACACTAAGTTTACAAAACCATCAACCTTGGGGAAGCCAGTTTCTCATCCCACTAGAGACCGGTCTGTTATTAGGCAGCCTACTGCATTTATATCTGAAAGAATAAAAGTTTCAAAAACCCGGTTTGCCTCCCAAGTTGATGTTAAACAAATTTTGTCAAAACCAGTCACTTCACCTTATTTACCTAACAATTCACATGATATGAATGACTTGTTCAAGAACTATGATCTAGAAAAAGCTAGAAAAAAGGCACAGATTCGAAAAGATGGAATTTTAGGTGCTAGACCTAGGGTGATGAATTCTACGAGATTTCAAGGCACTGCTAGTAGTTTTAAACCATTACCTAGGAACACTCAACTAAAGACTAGGGATTGGCTTGGATCTAAGAGTAGTTGAGTTTCAAATAAATCTATTCCCATAGTAGATCACTCTAAGAACTCTAGATCATCTTCTGAATCTAAACAAGCCGCTTGCTCTAATTGTCGAAATGCATCTTTAAGGCAAATCATGATAATTGTTTTTCAAAATCCCTAAAGAAAGTAAATGCTCATGCAAAGGTTGAACCTGTTAATTCTAGGATCTACACTAAGTCTCTGAAGCAAAACAAACAAAAAACTTTGCCTAAATGGATACCAACTGCTAAATCTTTGGAAACTAGGAATAACGATAAGTCTTCCACTATGCATAAGAAGCTTAACAATCCTAGACCTTGCCATTAGTGGATACCGTCTAGTAGAATGTTTAAGGATGTTGGACTTAGGTGGATACCTACCGAAAAATAGTTTTCTGATGGCAAAATCAAGGTTGACCGTGAAACCCTAAAGGGTTTGGATACTAATGTCACTAACCAAAGATATATGCAAACAAGCTTGTAATATTAGTGCAAGTAGACCTTACTCAGTTTCAGATACTTCGATCCTTTAATACATGGATTGGCTTAAAGTATGGATAACACAAGGATTGATATTTCATAACTCACGGGTTCAAGTAACTCAACCTTGATATTCAATCGGCTATGACGTCTGTTTACTTCAGTTCAGCCCTCGTACTTCATCATAATGGTGTCGGTAGATAACTCTTCAGGCCCCGGTCCTCAAAGAAAAGAAAAGTGTACGCCTTAGTGCGCTTTATCTTCAGAAGAAGAGAAATCTTCATTTTTATGACCATTCTCATCGACATTCTTCATCAACAAGCTTCATGTTTTTCCATGCTCATTCAATCCTCAAGTGAATCTCCGTTCATTGGTATATATTCTTATTCACTTGCTCAATCAAAAATGGCAAACTTCATTTGCAATTTTTGAGGGGGAGAAGATTGAATATTCTACATGTTGATGGATGCTTGAGTTATGGTCATTCGAATCTCCAACGCCTAATGTCTTCACTCACTAAGGATAACTGGGATTTACTATTTGGGATTCACTGTTTTTTTTAAGATATGTTTGATGAGTACTCCCAACCTCCAACGAATGTTAATCATCCAATTTCTGAAGCTCTTGTTCAGGTTCCTACTGACTCAACTGGTTCACCATCTAAGAAGTACTTCTCATAATTCTCAAGAAACCTTATCTCCAGTTACTTCACAAAGCGTTGATAATGACTATCATGATATTGTAGTTGCAATATTGAATAATGATCCGCTCTTTGGTATTCCTTTGCCAAATCTTCACGGATTATTGTTCATGAATAATGATCCACTCTTTTGTATTCCTTTTCCAAATCTTCATGGATTATTGTTCCTCTCAATGTGCACGCTATAAATCAACCACATGAACAATAAGGAAAATGACTACCTCACCCGCTCGAAGATATTGTTGGTGAGTCTTCTAGATCAGTCTCTACACGAATACCTTTAGGAAGAAGCCATTGATGTTGAGGAACCATTTGTTCCGGTTCATTCAGTGGATCAATATGCATCCAATTGTATGTTTATTCACGTGTTGGGCATTTGACACAAGTTGATTACTTCAGAGTTAATCATTTATCGCTTATTTAAGATTGAAGTTGACTTTCACAAAGGCGTGTTCTTATTTGATAACTTGCTCGAGCTTAAGAATTTGAGTTGAAGACTTGGTTTATCTAGTTACCAGCTGTCGGGATGAATGGCTGAAGACCTGGTTAACTATCACTTTATGGAGTTACGTGGTTTTACTCAGTGACACACGTAAATGTCATTGTGGATAATCGCAAGAGGTGTTAATGTCTCATACTTTGGTTGAGTATTGAGTACTTAGAGATTTGCTTGGTGCATAAATTCTCGACACCGTTCTTCCAATATTAGTGCAAGATTAAGATACACATACGGGGAATTCAACTTCAGTTTCAAGTTTGGTATATCGGGTTTTCTTCTTTAGTGGTTACTTCAAATTATCTACATATGGGTTGATAAAGATAGTCAGAGAGAGTTTCTGTAGCAGTTGATTCTCACAGGATTCATTTGTGCTAATTTGTTGTTCTTCTCTAGTTCAAGAATATTTGGTATATATAATGTGTTGCGATTCCGAGGTATCAAAACCAAAGAGGGGGAAGGAGACATACATCTAAACACACAACGAGTACACGTGATGAACTTAATACTTCTTTCTATTGAAGTAATCCCGGGAAAGACAAATGTCATAACCGTAGAGAAACCTGTGTTTAACCTCGTAGCTTTTGGTGTGTTATTCCAACTATTTGGGGGAAGGATGTATTATTCCAACTATTAGGGGGAAGGATATATTATTCCAACTATTTGGGGGAAGGATATATTATTCTAACTATTTGGGGGAAGGATCTATTATTCCAACCATTTGGGAGGAAGTGGTCTCTGGATACTTTTGGTATGTGTTATCTCAGCCTTCAGTAGAAAGAAATTTGAGAAGGATACTTGGAACGTGAGATGATATTGCTTATTGACATCTTCTATATGATTTATGATAAAGTGCTTCCGGTTAGTGCATCATGTACATAATGTAATGATGATTCCGATGAGATCGCAACCATCAGGGGAGAGATATGTATACATCAGGGTCACACAACATGTTCACATGATCAAGCTTAATCAGTAATAATTCTAGAGTAGACATCCGCAAAGAGGATCAAGTGATTCAACCAGTTATCGTGATGTCGTTGTTTCTTCTCTTGCTGGGTACTTGTGTACATTATGGGCTGAGTGGTTATATGGAAGATAACTGGAATGCATTTGGTGAAATGAAGATGTTGATATATTGTTCTTCCGAATAGACAACTGCTCAAACTCGAAGAGTAATGTGTACATCGAGGACACACAATAGGATCATGTGATCGGGCTTAATCTTTTATTTCGGGGTTAATTACCGCAGAAATGATCCGTGTTAACTTGTTACTTCGTTGTTATCGTCTTCTTCGGGTTCTTGAGCTTCATACAATTAGAATGTTTGCTTCACTTCTTCTTGGGGGAAATGGTCTTTTTACGAGGATTGTCAGTTTGGGGGGAAGCTGCCAAAGGTTCACTTTTTGAAGGCTCAAGTTTAAGAGATGATGACTTCTATCTTCTACAAAGTGCTGAACGATTTCCTTATTTCGGTACTCGTATCATCATAATCTTAAACTATTTTTGTATCTATGTAAATATTTAGCAAAAAGAAAATAGAAAAATATAATATCAACAAAAACCCATAAAAATCAAAAATTTAAAAATAACAAAAATATTGTTCTCTCAAGACATGTCTTCTGGTATCGATAACATCTATGGTCTTAGAAATGTCATTCAACAATGGCACGGGACCATAGATGAAGTTCGAGCAGAAGGTGTAAATATTTTTTCCAAAACATGTCTCAAATCAATGGCTTGCAGTTACTTCAGACTGTAACCCGTACTTAAACCATGGCTTGCTATTATCTCCGATAGCAACCCGCTTTTCAAAAGAACGAAAGTGTTGCGCTAAACCATTTTTCAAATATTTTGAGCACTTATCCTAAAAACAAAATGAGGAAAGTATGTCGAAGGACTGCTGTTCCCACACAAATGTTTTTCCATCTAAAATTCTTCAGAAAAATATTTGTTGTATTCAAAAATTGGTGGAAAATGAGTTGCTTGAAAATCAATCAGATTCAGAGTTTTTGTAAAATTTGAAAACTCAATCAATGACTTCAGCGCTTTTAAAAACTTTTCTTAAAATGAGCCATTGATTGAGGGGGAGAATGTTTTCAAATTTGTATCATCTATCGAGCTTATCTAATTATCCTACATGCTTAACTAAAAAAGATAGTTGCCTCTGTCGAAGGACTAGGTGTTAAGGATATGATTATTAGGATTAGATGACTATAGTTTGATAAACACATTATTCCCATGCCTTACATGATCTTATTGATATGTTGAATTGACTTTTATTAGTCGATTGCTGTTTGGGTGTTGTCGACCACCATATATCTGTTTGTGTTGACTAACGTATGCAGATAAGATGGTTATAAGAATATTCCCGATTCGGATCCCACAATATAAGATGATTGGATGCCGAAAGGAAAGGGTAACTATTTCTTGGGTCGACAAAAGAAGAAACGGAGCATCATTAGATCTCTCTATGGATAGTTGGCATGATAGTTGCAACTTCAGAGGTCTCACTGCATCAGTTGACGGTTTTCTTCCAAGCCCTACAACAACAACAACATAAGCAGCTTCTACACCACTTAACGTATCTCTTGTGTAGGAAAAGTAGTGAATAATACCATTTTTCAAAATATTTAACAAAATTGTTTTTAAAATGGAAAAATATTGGTTTGAAAATAAATTGGACTTAATTTTAGAAATCACTGGACTTCATTTTATGAAAACTTAAGTCACTCAAACAATAACTACGGTCATCGATTTAGGGGGAGAGTGATTTAAAATAAAATATTTTCAAACGATATTTCTTCATAAAAGTCCGTTTGTACAAAAACAAAGTGGTGATCTAAAGATTTAATGTTATGTCATGGTATGATTTTTTTTAAAACTCAAAGATCTTACAAAATGAAATTTTTTCTGTTCTTGTTTGATTGTGAAATTGTCTTATTTTACTTAAAGATCTCTTAAAAACTATCATGCCTGACACTAACAATCTTTAATGTCTAAAATTGATCCGTGTCGATCATTTTTCAAAATTAAATCAAGCCACATCTTTCCCTAAAATCTTTTAAATGATTTAAATCAATTGGGATCACAAATCTCAAAAGGTTTGAAATTTTTGATCGGGGGAGAGATCGTGATTTAAATCTCAATTTTTTTTTAAATGGAATTGGTTGTAGTCCTTTAAAGGCACTCCTGCCTCCATGTGCCAAACGATTTCAAATATACAATGCATATGTTGAGGTGGAGCATTAAGATGAGAATTTAAACCCGAATACATTTTCTCCCATGTTTTCTAAACATTATTAAATCACTTGGGATCCAAAATATCAAAGGGTTTGATATTTTTGATCGGGGGAGAATTTGTGATTTAATAATGAAATTGGATAATAAAGTGATCGTTTTGATTCAAGAGTGCATACTGCTCTCCCATATGTGCTAAACTCTTTCCCGTATTCTCGAAGCACATATTGAGGGGGAGCATTTCAAAAGAAAATAAACTATCAAGGTACAAAGATTTCTATGTTTCAACATAAAGTACCTTGATTGATTTTCTAATGGTTTCTTAATGGCTTTTGTGATCATGGATGTACTTCAAATGCACTCTTGCCTCTATGTGAAAAAATGATTTCAAATATCCTATGCACATATTGAGGGGGAGAATTTACCAAGAAAATCAAATGGCTTTTTCCAAAGAAATTGTGATCAAGAAATTGTTTCAAAGAACTCTTGCCTCCATGTGCTAAACCATTTCAAAATCATTTGCACATGTTGAGGGGGAGCATTTCTAAATGAGCAAAACAATTAAGGTACAAAATTCTTTGATTTTATATCACAAGTACCTTGATTGGTTTTTCCAAATGATTTTTCAATTGGTTTCAAGGAAGAATGAACTGTACCAAAAGACCGACCATTTTACTTTATGCATGGAGTTATAAGGATGGTGAGGGTAGGTATTTGTTCCCACGATCCCGCCAGAGCCGGAGGGATCTACTACATAGTGTAGAAGTCCTTAGGTATGATGAAAAAAGGAGAAAATTGAGATATGGGAAGAGTGCGGACTAAGATAGAGCTAGAACTGGAATAAACCCAACAAGGTTCTAGTTATGAAGTCTCGGTAAGCACTGAAGGGATTGAAGAATGAAAAAGAAATGAATGTGAAAAAGGGTGAAAAGAAATAGCCATCCAACAATTCAACCTTAGGGCAGTAACCGGGTTCAATACATATGCAACTAGTGGTTACTAAGGTAACACTGGTATTAAAGACAAGACGTCATGGATCCAAAGGGCGCACTGCACTAAACTTCCCAAGCTACTCAAGTTCCTCTTAAAAGGACTTGTTTCAATCTCACAGGGAACCTACATAATCTATCGACTTTCTCTTAGAGATTGTTGATATTGAAGAAGGAGATCCTCTCCTTAGTCTCCAAAGATAGGAAACCAAATGTGCACAATTGAGTCTAGAGCCAAGAGATCATCCACAATATCTCATTAGGACACAAAATTTCTGAAGGCTTACTGTTTCACCCAATGTGGAAAGTAAGAATATATTAATAGTCCTATGCATTATCCTTGTGGTAATTGCCAAAACATCCGAGTGATATGTGACAATATTCACGATGAAGATGTAAAGCCTTCTAGAGCCAACATCAAACAAGCTCTTGGTAGGTGGCATGTGAGATCTTTCATAAGATCAAGCTTGTGACAACTGGATAGAAACAATGGGGCGATTCATCTTGAATCAACCTTCGTCCAGGATATGAATTGACGAATACTTTTGGAAAAACCATTCGATGTGCAAATCTTCTTTTGTCTAGCACATCGAAAATGTATTCACATTTTCAAACACAAAAAGTATCTTTGATTAAAAAAAATACTTTTAGAAAAACCGTTCGATGTGTAAATCTCTTCTTTTCTCTAGCACATCGAATGTGTACTCATTTTCTAATACAAAAAGTATTTTGATTGAAAATTGATATTTCTCATAAAACCTTCGTCGTATTGCAAAACTCTTTCTTCAAGCAATACACGATTTTTTTTCAAATCAATTTTTCATCAATCAGTGAATCTCAATACGCTGGTTCACTCACCCTGTTGTCTTCTTTGAGACATTCGGTTTGAGAACATCTAGAACCATGAAACCCTCGTCAAGGAGATTCTTCGAATTATACCGATCACAGAAAGACTTGTACCGATCAATGGGAACCGTGGGCCGTGTACCTCAATTCAACGAAAGTGATCAAAGACACTTTTGTGTGTTTTATTGCTAATTGTTGTTTGTAGGTACATTTGACTTTGCGGTTGATCGTAATTGAGGATTCAATCCAAAGCCACATGCTCACAAAGATCCACACTTAATCAAGAACATCATGACAAGTGTTTATCTACATAACCTGGCTCTGATATTTTTATACTATGCTTCTGCTACGCTCCTGCAAATATCATGAACCAGTAGAGCTTCCGATACTCTGATGAAAAGATGTCATGATCCAGAAAGTGTGAGCATATCGGTCCAAAAGTCACAACATCACATGAAGGCAACACAATAAAATGTGATCCACAGATTTACTGTGGCTGATGATCTCAAAGAAAGCTCGAAGATCATCAAGATGTGGATCAGTTCAAAGACCTCCACTCAAAGTACAAAAAGCAGTTGGACTTTGAAGAATCACTGCTAAAGCACAAAGAATGCGGACATTGAAGAATTGAAGTCTACGAGCTCGAGCATAAAGACAAATATAGAATGCTAGGATTCAAAATGTAAATCATAGGGTGACCTCCCTTAGGGGGAGATTTTTAGGAATTGGAAATTCCATAAGGAAGTGTCAGTCACCACAGTTATTGTTTAGCATATCTTAGCTCGTAGACTTTACGTTATTTAGTAGTTATTTAGTTAGTTAGCTAGTTAGTTATTAGTTTAGAGCAACACCGTGGAGGAAGGACGGGTCTTTACCCACTGTATGCCTGATCCAGAGTCCGAAGGAGGACGTGTAGTATGTAACTATAAATACCCTCTACCTCCCAAGGTAGAGGGTTGGACCTTTCACTCAATCTAACCCTTCTTTCTTTTGTTTACTTTCTCTCTCTAGATGGGCTCCCACTCTACTTTCTCTCTCTAAACTCTTAAACCATACGCCTAATATTATTATGATATGATGTGTTTGTGAAATCCAATATATTACATAAATAGAAGTTAATAGTAGATTTAGTAACCTGAAAAGTTTCGTGAGGCTTATAAATGACAAACGTTTAGCTTGAACGTTTAATAGTCATACGTTAATAAAATAACGTAATGTGGTAAATAAAATTTGAAAAGTTTTATACTTGACATATAAGGATGTTTACTTGAAATAAACATTAGGCATGTTGGTGTCGATAAGCACGTTTATTGGGAATGTGAGTTACGTCACATTAGTTAGTTGTTGGAATCAGGTAAACTGATAACGTTTAATTTAAAAAAAATTAGACGTTGAAAATGGATAAGTATTATTTTGTTAGAATATTTTATTAATTTAATTCAAGGTGAAATTTACCGGTGGTTACACAAGGTTAAGGCCGAACATCAAAGACCCTCTGGTCTACTAGTTCAACCTGAAATTCCCAAGTGGAAATGGGAACGCATAACCATGGATTTCATCACTAAGCTTCCAAAAACCTCTAGCGGTTATGACGCTATATGGGTTATCGTTGATCTTCTCACCAAATCAGCTCATTTCTTACCAAACAAGGAAACCGATAGTATGGGTACTCTAGCTCGTCTGTATATCCAGGAAATTGTCGCACGTCATGGAGTGCCGATTTCTATAATCTCTGATCGTGATAGTCGTTTCACTTTAAATTTCTGGCAGTCGATCACTTCAAAGGGCCCTCAGATTGGATCTGGATATGAGTACTGCGTATCATCCCCAGACCTAGCCAAAGTGAAAGGAATTTTCAAACTTTGGAAGACATGTTGCGTGCATGTGTCATCGATTTCGGCAATGGTTGGGCTAGACACCTTCAATTGGTGGAATTTTCATACAACAATAGCTATCATGCTAGTATTTAAGTCGACCGTATGAAGCCCTCAGTATGGTCGTGAATGCCAATCACCGACCGCTGGGATGTGGTTGGTGACTCAACTCACTGGTCCCAGCTTATTCATGAAACCACCGAGAAGATTGTGAGATCAAGAGCATGCAAGCCGCCGCGATCACGTAGTAAAAGCTACACTCGATACACCGAGGAAACCTCTATAATTACATACAAAGGAGATACGGTCATAGCTAACCTTCGCCATGGAAAGGTTTAATCCTCGTTATATCGGTCCATTCATAATCATTGCTAGGATTGGTCTGGTGGCATACAGACTCGAGTTACCACCAGAACTTAGCAAAGGTCCACAACGTTTTTCATGTGTGCAACTTATAGAAGTGTCTGGCATATGAGGCCACTATTATTCCTTTGGAAGAAATCCAGATCGATGAACGATTGAATTTCATAGAAGAACCAGTTGAGATCATGGACCGCGAAGTTAAACGACTTAGGCAAAGTCGTACCCTATTGTCAGAGTTCGTTGGAACTCCCGTGAGAGGCCCCTGACCACGCGGGAGTGTGAAGATGAATTTGCCAAAAATATCCTCATCTCGCTTCCCTATCTCTATGAAC